>CM038718.1:43379165-43426665 GCA_021613375.1 Megaleporinus macrocephalus
TGATGTATTACGATTTTTAAAAAATCCTACTATTAAAACACACCACTATATGAACAGGTTTATCAATGCTTACAATAGCACTGCACCCTTGTGCTGCTTGTTAATGTTGGAGTGGAGCTGAAAATGGATTACAACACTGCCATCTAGTGGTCAGAGGTTTAAATGCAACACACAATGATTCACTGTCTGCCAGGAATCTGTGTATTGATACTGTGTTTTTGAGAATTGATACAGTACCACTAAATATAATATTCGATATTTCAATATTTTCTTACACCTCTAGTCAACGGTGATGCGATTCTCTCTCTACGCGATCACATTGGCTGTAGCTAGAGGCCGCTGATGATTCACAGTTGCCGATTGGCCTAGATATTAAACATGCTAGACGTTCGCCAGGCGTCTGTGATTACTCGACTGAGCGAGCGCCGTGTGATCGCCGATTCGCCTCCGAGCAGAGGTTTTAGTCGGCGGCTGAACATCAGGCTGAGACCGTGTAGTGGGAACCAGACATAAGGTGGGCTGAGAAGATGGGCAGGAAGACTAATGACAGGTACAGCTGTTAATGTTATGGTGTTCTTTGGTGGTGTTCCAGAATGTTGGAGCTGCTGAAGTGAGACTACTGATCCTGGAGAACATCCTGCTGAGCCCTGCTTACGACATTTACCTGCTCGCCGGCACCTCCATCAAGTACAAGGTCCAGAAGATCCGGCAAGGAAAGATCACAGGTAGGTTTAACCCACAGTTGTCGCTTTCAGGTATAATCCAATCAGTCAGGAATTAAAAAGTTTTGTACTTGGTTTTCCTGGCAGTTGTTATAGTAACTGACGGCAATCATGTCTGCCTTCTCCAGAGCTGGTCATGCCCTGCGATCAGTACGAACTCCATCTGAAGAACGACGTGGTCGTTCCTGGAGGAGACCCCAATTCAGCGGTGGGAGAGCTGGACCAGAGCACCTCCACCGTGCTCGCCCTTCAGCACGGTCAAACCAACATCGTGCTGGACCACAAGAGTATCCTTCAGTCATGACAGGTTCAGCCGCAGTGGTGGAAGAATCGTGTAGTGCAGTTCTAATTATTAATAATACACGTTTACCAGCCCAACTTTTAGATACACTACCAGCCCAACTTTTAGATACACTACCAGCCCAACTTTTAGATACACTACCAGTCAAACGTTTTAGATACACTACCAGCCAAACGTTTTAGATACACTACCAGACAAACGTTTTAGATACACTACCAGACAAACGTTTTAGATACACTACCAGCCAAACGTTTTAGATACACTACCAGTCAAACGTTTAGATACACTACCAGCCAAACGCTTTAGATACACTACCAGTCAAACGCTTTAGATACACTACCAGTCAAACGTTTTAGATACACTACCAGTCAAACGTTTAGATACACTACCAGCCAAACGCTTTGATACACTACCAGTCAAACGTTTTAGGTACACTACCAGACAAACGTTTTAGATACACTACCAGACAAACGTTTTAGATACACTACCAGACAAACGTTTTAGATACACTACCAGACAAACGTTTTAGATACACTACCAGTCAAACGTTTTAGATACACTACCAGTCAAACGTTTTAGATACACGACCAGACAAACGTTTTAGATACACTACCAGCCCAACGTTTTAGGTACACTACCAGCCCAACGTTTTAGGTACACTACCAGACAAACGTTTTAGGTACACTACCAGCCCAACGTTTTAGGTACACTACCAGACAAACGTTTTAGATACACTACCAGTCAAACGTTTTAGATACACTACCAGTCAAACGTTTTAGATACACTACCAGTCAAACGTTTTAGATACACTACCAGTCAAACGTTTTAGATACACTACCAGTCAAACGTTTTAGATACACGACCAGACAAACGTTTTAGTACACTACCAGCCCAACGTTTTAGGTACACTACCAGTCAAACGTTTTAGATACACGACCAGACAAACGTTTTAGATACACTACCAGTCAAACGTTTTAGATACACGACCAGACAAACGTTTTAGATACACTACCAGCCCAACGTTTTAGGTACACTACCAGACAAACGTTTTAGTACACTACCAGACAAACGTTTTAGGTACACTACCA
This sequence comes from Megaleporinus macrocephalus, assembly GCA_021613375.1. Lineage (NCBI taxonomy): Eukaryota > Metazoa > Chordata > Actinopteri > Characiformes > Anostomidae > Megaleporinus > Megaleporinus macrocephalus. The sequence goes on from CM038718.1 coordinate 43,381,277, forward strand.
GACAAACGTTTTAGATACACTACCAGACAAACGTTTTAGATACACTACCAGTCAAACGTTTTAGATACACGACCAGTCAAACGTTTTAGATACACTACCAGACAAACGTTTTAGATACACTACCAGACAAACGTTTTAGATACACTACCAGACAAACGTTTTAGATACACTACCAGACAAACGTTTTAGTTCACTACCAGTCAAACGTTTTAGTACACTACCAGTCAAACGTTTTAGATACACTACCAGTCAAACGTTTTAGATACACTACCAGACAAACGCTTTAGATACACTACCAGACAAACGTTTTAGATACACTACCAGACCAACGTTTTAGATACACTACCAGTCAAACGCTTTAGATACACTACCAGCCAAACGTTTTAGTACACTACCAGACAAACGTTTTAGATACACTACCAGCCAAACGTTTTAGATACACTACCAGCCAAACGTTTTAGTACACTACCAGCCAAACGTTTTAGATACACTACCAGACAAACGTTTTAGATACACTACCAGACAAACGTTTTAGATACACTACCAGTCAAACGCTTTAGATACACTACCAGTCAAACGTTTTAGTACACTACCAGCCAAACGTTTTAGATACACTACCAGACAAACGTTTTAGATACACTACCAGACAAACGTTTTAGATACACTACCAGCCAAACGTTTTAGTACACTACCAGCCAAACGTTTTAGATACACTACCAGACCAACGTTTTAGATACACTACCAGTCAAACGTTTTAGATACACTACCAGTCAAACGTTTTAGTACACTACCAGACAAACGTTTTAGATACACTACCAGACAAACGTTTTAGATACACTACCAGACAAACGTTTTAGATACACTACCAGACAAACGTTTTAGTACACTACCAGCCAAACGTTTTAGATACACTACCAGCCAAACGTTTTAGATACACTACCAGACAAACGTTTTAGATACACTACCAGACAAACGTTTTAGATACACTACCAGTCAAACGTTTTAGTACACTACCAGACAAACGTTTTAGATACACTACCAGACAAACGTTTTAGTACACTACCAGACAAACGTTTTAGTACACTACCAGACAAACGTTTTAGATACACTACCAGACAAACGTTTTAGATACACTACCAGACAAACGTTTTAGATACACTACCAGTCAAACGCTTTAGATACACTACCAGTCAAACGCTTTAGATACACTACCAGTCAAACGTTTTAGATACACTACCAGACAAACGTTTTAGATACACTACCAGTCAAACGTTTTAGTACACTACCAGCCCAACGTTTTAGATGCACTACCAGTCAAACGTTTTAGTTGCACTACCAGACAAACGCTTTAGATACACTACCAGCCCAACGTTTTAGATACACTACCAGCCCAACGTTTTAGATACACTACCAGTCAAACGTTTTAGATGCACTACCAGCCAAACGTTTTAGATGCACTACCAGACAAACGTTTTAGATGCACTACCAGTCAAACGTTTTAGATACACTACCAGACAAACGTTTTAGATGCACTACCAGCCAAACGTTTTAGATGCACTACCAGACAAACGTTTTAGTACACTACCAGTCAAACGCTTTAGATACACTACCAGTCAAACGTTTTAGTACACTACCAGACAAACGCTTTAGATACACTACCAGTCAAACGTTTTAGTACACTACCAGACAAACGTTTTAGATACACTACCAGTCAAACGTTTTAGATACACTACCAGTCAAACGTTTTAGTACACTACCAGACAAACGTTTTAGATACACAACCAGTCAAACGTTTTAGTACACTACCAGACAAACGTTTTAGATACACTACCAGACAAACGTTTTAGATACACTACCAGTCAAACGTTTTAGATACACTACCAGACAAACGTTTTAGTACACTACCAGACAAACGTTTTAGTGCACTACCAGACAAACGTTTTAGATACACTACCAGTCAAACGTTTTAGATACACTACCAGACAAACGTTTTAGATACACAACCAGTCAAACGTTTTAGTACACTACCAGACAAACGTTTTAGATACACTACCAGACAAACGTTTTAGATACACTACCAGTCAAACGTTTTAGATACACTACCAGACAAACGTTTTAGTGCACTACCAGTCAAACGTTTTAGTACACTACCAGTCAAACGTTTTAGTACACTACCAGTCAAACGTTTTAGATACACTACCAGCCAAACGTTTTAGTACACTACCAGTCAAACGTTTTAGTACACTACCAGACAAACGTTTTAGATACACTACCAGACAAACGTTTTAGTACACTACCAGTCAAACGTTTTAGTACACTACCAGACAAACGTTTTAGATACACTACCAGTCAAACGTTTTAGTACACTACCAGACAAACGTTTTAGATACACTACCAGTCAAACGTTTTAGTACACTACCAGACAAACGTTTTAGATACACTACCAGACAAACGTTTTAGATACACTACCAGACAAACGTTTTAGTACACTACCAGACAAACGTTTTAGATACACTACCAGACAAACGTTTTAGATACACTACCAGACAAACGTTTTAGTACACTACCAGACAAACGTTTTAGTACACTACCAGTCAAACGTTTTAGATACACTACCAGACAAACGTTTTAGATACACTACCAGTCAAACGTTTTAGATACAATACCAGCCAAACGTTTTAGATACACTACCAGCCAAACGTTTTAGATACACTACCAGACAAACGTTTTAGATACACTACCAGACAAACGTTTTAGATACAATACCAGCCAAACGTTTTAGATACACTACCAGCCAAACGTTTTAGATACACTACCAGCCAAACGTTTTAGATACACTACCAGTCAAACGTTTTAGATACACTACCAGACAAACGTTTTAGATACACTACCAGTCAAACGTTTTAGATACACTACCAGTCAAACGTTCTAGATACACTACCAGACAAACGTTTTAGATACACTACCAGACAAACGTTTTAGTACACTACCAGTCAAACGTTTTAGTACACTACCAGTCAAACGTTCTAGATACACTACCAGACAAACGTTTTAGATACACTACCAGTCAAACGTTTTAGATACACTACCAGTCAAACGTTTTAGATACACTACCAGTCAAACGTTTTAGTACACTACCAGTCAAACGTTTTAGTACACTACCAGTCAAACGTTCTAGATACACTACCAGACAAACGTTTTAGATACACTACCAGACAAACGTTTTAGTACACTACCAGTCAAACGTTTTAGATACACTACCAGTCAAACGTTTTAGATACACTACCAGACAAACGTTTTAGATACACTACCAGTCAAACGTTTTAGATACACTACCAGTCAAACGTTCTAGATACACTACCAGACAAACGTTTTAGATACACTACCAGTCAAACGTTTTAGTACACTACCAGTCAAACGTTCTAGATACACTATGTAAATATATTGTTGTTTTATAAAATCATTAATAGATTGTTACAGTGACTCATGGTTAAGGAGTTGTCTTGCTCTGTACTTCTTGTAAATGTGTTTTATTAGGTTTTGGTAATTGACCGTGTCAGTGTGGTCTCTTCAGAATTTCCTTCTTTTCTCAGTACGCTTCTGATCTCCTGCTGTTCTCTCTGAACTGTCAGGCAGGGTTTCTCCTCAATCTCCTCTTTAAACTGGGTTTGAACAGCTTAGACAACAGCAGCAGAGAAATAAGCTGATTGTGGGCTTCGTGGCTGACGCAGTGTTCAGGTGTATTAAGTGAACGGGTTGAGAAGAGGGGCTCTGATGAACAGACAGGCTGCTTTATTCTTAGTCTGATCAGAAAGAGTGACAGAACCAGGTTCTCTTTAACGGAAGACTTTGTCTGAGTGTTAATCAAATCTACGTAACTTTCCTGAGCTGTAGATATTCAGGTCTGGGTATGAAGGGAGCCTCGCGACTGCCCAACAGCACCCTATATGTGGTGGAACCTGGATATCTAGGTTTGTGTATTATTATTATTATTATTATTATTTTATTTTTTTATTTTTTTTATTTTTAGTGTTTGCTTTATTAGTCTATTAAGTGGACGTTAGGGGTTCCACAACTTCCAGCACTGATGATGCCGTGAATGAACCCACAGAAGAACGGGACACTTTGCAACAGGCTACTTTAAAAAAAATCAGTGACAAAGCCGACTTTTGCTGGTCAGTAGAGTGTGATGTGCCCGTTCCGAGCCCCGGAGAGCATTGCTAGCCTTCGGAGAACTGGGGCTAGAGATCCCGGAGTCTTGCAAGTTTGTGTCCTACTTAGGCGGACACCCTAGGCTGAGATCCAGAGAGACCGAGCAATTCAGAACCTAATGAAAATAAGAGTAGCCAGTTTCAAACTTTAAGGGATTAGAGGGGATTATCAGGACCCTGCAGAGCAGGTGAGAAGCGTCAGAACGAAACCGAACTCCGCAGGTCAGGTGTGATGTATCCTTTCTAACGAGCCCTGGATCGAATTGCTGGCTGCTCAGGAAACCCGAGATACAGATCACCAGTGAAATCACCAGTCGCCTGAGTCTTTACTGCCATAATCTGTGTGTATCTCTCTCTGTGTGTGTGTGTGTGTGTGTGTGTATATATATGTATGTATATATATATATATATATATATATATATATATATATATATATATATATATATATATATATATATATATATATATATATATACACACACACACACACACACACACACACACATACAGTTAGGCACAGAAATATTTGGACAGTGACACAATCCACCACATTGGATTTGAAATGAAACAACTGGGATGCAATTGAGGTGTAGACTATGAAATGAAATGTTTAGGAATTCCAACTATTTTTCTACAAAACCTGCTCATTTTAGGGGCTCAAAAGTAATTGGACAAATTAATATTACTGTAAATAAAATGTTCATTTTTAATACTTTGTTGAGAATCTTTACTTTTAATTTTGGTTCCTTGGAAAAGAGGCAGCTACAAATTAAAGAGCTGTCATTCCTAAACCCTTCCTCCAATTCGGATTAATACCCTAAAATAAAGCTGAGAGTTTTATATATATATATATATATATATATATATATATATATATATATATATATATATATATATATATATATATATATATATATATATATATATATATATATACACACACACACACACATATATAAAACACACATACAGTTAGGCCCAGAAGTATTTGGATTGTGATTTCCAACCATTTTTCTACAAAGCCTGCTCATTTCAGGGGCTCAAAATGTAACAATTACAATTTGACATTGTAATTGTTAAATTTAACATTACTGTAAATAAAATGTTCATTTTTAATAATTTGTTGAGAATCTTTTGGTTCCTTGAAAAAGAGGCAGCGACATATTAAAGAGCTGTCATTCCTAAACCCTTCCTTCAATTAGGATTAATACCCTAAAATTAAAGCTGAGAGTCTGCACTGAGAGCCCACATTAATCATATAACAGTATCTTGAAAGTGGTTTGGTAAACATTTAAAATGCCAAAACTATATATATATATATATATATATATATATATATATATATATATATATATATATATATATATATATATATATATATATATATATATATGTATGTATGTGTATATATAATATATATGCACATCATCACTGTGTTTAATGTGTATTAAGCACACAGGTGACCTAATGGAGTCCCATCATCCTTTGTTTTCTTACAATGAGTAATCTCTTTCACCATCTTCTGAGTAGACGAATAATATGACCCTCATTAAAAATCGAATAATTTACTGTATGTCTCTATGTTTCACATTATGGTATGAAAGGGTAAGTACACTGAGGCCTTCACTGCTCCTCAGTTGATCACTGCTGATTTTTTTATTTATTGTAGTAATAAATTTGTATATTTATATTATATGAATATCTCCTCTGAGTGTGTGTCGTTGTTTCTGAAGTATTTAAGGTTAATCCTGGAGACCGCTGGGTTCTGGAGTCCAGGCGAGTCTACGAAATCTTCATTGAAGTGTTTGACAAGTCGAGTAACAAGATTCATCTGTCTGATGTAAGTAAGCGGAAGGGTTTGTGTTGTGAGGAGTTCAGCTCCTCCTTTATTCAGTTCATGGTATTAAATGATAAACTGGCTCCGGAGTCTGAAGAGAGCTGTGATTGGCTGCAGCTCATAGATGAGCTCGCTGAGGAACAAGTTTTCGAAATATCAACACCGGTCCCACTCCAGATGGTCCGGTCTGATCGTGTGATTCAGGCTTGGATACTGCTTTTTGATTGGATGCATGGATTTCGGAAAACTATGATTTTGCTGGGATTTTTTTCCCGTAGAGAATGAATGGGATGGAAAGTGCACGCCAATCTACTGAACTTCTGCTCGACCGACACACACTGGTTCACATACACTGACTCAGCGCAGACCTCCGGCCACGACTGCAGTGTTAGTTCGACCCGCACTCGTCTGTTTGTCGTTTTTTTTCATCCCTCTTTTTTTCACCCCATAGAGTCCCATTCATTTTCGGTCACACTCAAACCTCATGGGTATTTAACCTACAGCCTCTAAACTGCCTCTACTCACTCAGAGCAGACCCCCAAACACTAATCTACACACATACTGAACTGCACTCCTCTATTTGTCGTTTATTCATCCCTCGTTCCTCCCATAGGATCCCATTCATTTTACGCCAAAGCCAAACCTCATGGTTTCATTTAACCTACGGCCTCCAAACTGCCTGTACCCACTCAGGGCAGACCCCCAACCACGGCTGCAGTATTGGTTCGACCCACACTCGTCTTTTTGTCGTTTTTTTTTTGGTCCTTCTTTTTTCCCCCCATAGAGGCCTATTCATTTTCGGTCACACCCAAACATATGGTTTTATTTAACCTACAGCCTCCGAACTGCCTGTACTCACTCAGAGCAGACCCCCAACCACGGCTGCAGTGTTGGTTCGACCCGCACTCGTCTGTAATACTGAACTGCACTCCTCTATTTGTCGTTTATTCATCCCTCGTTCATCCCATAGGATCCCATTCATTTTATGCCAAAGCTAATCATTATGGTTTCATTTAACCTACAGCCTCCAAACTGCCTGTACTCTCTCAGAGCAGACCCCCAAACACTAATCCACAGTCAGACTGACCCACACTCCTCTATTTATCGTTTATGCTCAATCTTTTCTTCAGGAAACACAGTTCTCTAGTGTAAAGAAGCTGCTCGGTTTATGTAAATGAAGTGGGCGTCAGCTCAGCTCATAACACGCCCTTTAGGCTTCCGCATGTTGTTTCCTAACAGAACGTCCGGATAGAGACCACCTTCCCCAGGGAGTACTTTGAGGTCCTGGAGTCGTCCCTGAACGGCTCCTACCACCGCGTGAAAGCACTGAAGCAGGGCCAAACCGTCATCGACGCCACCCTGAGCTCCGTGGTCGATCGGGTGAGTTCGGCGCTGCTGTCTTGCCGTCGCTCACCGTTAAGATCGAACTGTTCTGATCATGTTTTTTTTTATCTAGAGGGGCGCCGTCCATATGCTTCCCGTCCCGGTACGCAACGAGCAGGACGTCGAAATTTATAACCCCATAGTCCTCACCCCTTCCATCCTCACGTTTCCATGGCAACCCAAAGAAGGAGCCTACCAGTACACCATCAAGGTAAATGCAGACGTGAAGTGTCGACAGTCCAATCCGTGCAGTCAGCGCTGTTCAGCTTCGAGGTGCAAAATAGTGTGTAGTGCAGTTTAAAGGGGCATTCCACCCATTTTTTTAAATTTCAGCATAATTCCATGGTTTAAACAGGTTTGTTCAGGGTTTGTGTGATATAAAGTGGTTAATGTTTACAGTGGTGCTGATGGGAACTAGGGGTCAGAACCCCAGTATAACTACTTCCTTTGTCTTTTAGTTTTTATATGCAGGGATGATGTTGGTAAACTTACTGTACATCTGGGGGAAAAAAAAAATTCATGGATTTTAGCCCAAAGTATTGGCCCAAAACTATCAGTAAACAGTGTCTCAGGCCACAGACAGCATATTAATAAGCAATGCATGTTTCCACTTTATCTCAGGGAGCATTTAGACACACTCACCAACTCTGTGTTATGACTTGATAAGTTTCTTTAAAGCGAATAATTAACTGTTCCTTTAGGCAGAAATTTTGAAACATTGGTGGAGTTCCCCTTTCAGTGTAGCGAATGGAAAATGGGTCATGTCTAGAGATTTTAATTCATTTAAATTTTCAAATTAAAGAATTTTTATAGGGTTCTCAGCACCGATACAGTTCAATTTGAATCAAATAATTGAGACTATCAGAAAACATATTCGTCTCTCAGACTGAATTAAGTTAACTTAAGCAAATTAATAAGTAGTGGATGTTTCTGCTTCATCTGGGTATCATTTAAAGGCATTTACCGCCTCTGTGAGCAGTTATGACTCAGTAAGTTTCTCTAATTAGAATAATTAACTGCTCCATTAGGCAGAAATTTTGAAAAATTGGTGCAGTTCCCCTTTCAGTCTAGCAAATGGAAAATGGGTCACGTCTAGAGATTTTAATTCATATAAAATTGTATATGGAGTTCTCAGCACTGATGCAGTTTTTAAATAATTACTCCTTCAGCTCATTTTAAACCAAATCAAATAATTGAGACTCTATCGGAAAACATATTAATATATTAGAATATTAATAACCAGTGCATGTTTCTGCTTTATATGGGGTGTCATTTAGAGACATTCACCTCCTCTGTGAGCAGTTATGACTCAATAAGTTTCTCTAAATTGAAGCATTTATTTGTTAAAGACTCTGAGTAATTAACTGTTCCATTATGCAAAAATTTTGAAAAATTGGTGCAGTTCCCCTTTCAGTGTAGCAAATGAAAAAATTGGTCATATATATGAGAGAGAGATGCCAATTAATTTACATTTCTGAACTGAAGAATTTTATATGGGGTTCTATATCATTATATATTATATATATCAATTAATTGAGACTCTATCAGAAAACATATTAATATATGAGAATATTAATAACCAGTGCATGTTTCTGCTGTCTGTGAGGGAGCATTTAGAGATGTTCACCACCTCTGTGAGCAGTTATGACTTACTCAGTAAAGCATTTAATGTTAACGACTCTAAATAATGAACTACTCCATTTGGCAGAAAATTTGGAAGATTGGTGCAGTTCCCCTTTCAGTGTAGCAAATGGAAATCCTATCCTGTTGTTAGTTCAGTCACATATAGAGATACTAATTCGTTGCAGAATTGTATATGGGGTTCTCAGCACTGATGCAGTTGTTTAATAATTACCTCTTCAGCTCGTTTTCAATCAAATCCAGTAATTAAGTCACGTCGCTTAGACCGGCTTAACATAAAGCCGTTAATTGAAGCAAATTAATAACCAGAGCATGTTTCTGCTTTATCTCGGGGGTCGTTTAGAGACAGTCACCTCCTCTTTGAGCAGTTATGACTTACTCAGTAAAGCGTTGAATGTTAACGACTCTAAATAATGAACTACTCCTATAGGTAGAAATTTTGAAAAATTGGTGCAGTTCCCCTTTTCAGTGTAGCAAATGGAAAATTGGTCACATCTAGAGATTTTAATTAATTTTAATTTACAAATTGAGAAATTTATATGGGGTTCTCAGTAGGGGTGGGCGATTATGGCCCTACAATAATATCACAATATTTTATGGTATTTTTGCGATAACGATACTCTTGGCGATATGACAAAACATTGAATAAAAAAAAAAATTCAAGAATTCACTACTGCAACAAAATGTAAATTAAATTTTATTATTGCATACGACATGATATGGCACACCCCTAACTGAGATATTAAAAAATACAAGAATTTATATTTTTGATTGTAACAGAAGTCAATGATCTAGAATGTCACGATACTAAATAATGCACTCCAAATATCTCCATATATCCAGGACTGAAGTAAAATTAATGATACTGGACAGATAAAATTTGTCTCTAGTATATATACATTGGGACAATTTATGTTAACGACTCTGAATAATGAACTGTTCCTTTAGGCAGAAATTTTGAAAAAATGGTGCCATTCCCCTTTCAGTGTAGCAAATGGAAAATGGGTCACGTCTAGAGATTTTAATTCATATAAATTTACAAATTGAAGAATTTTATATAGGATTCTCAGAATTGATGCAGTTCATTTTGAATCAAATCAATTAATTGAGACTCTATCAGTAAACATATTAATATTCGAATATATTAATAACCAGTGCATGTTTCTGCTGTCTGTGAGGGAGCATTTAGAGATGTTCACCACCTCTGTGAGCAGTTATGACTTACTCAGTAAAGCATTGAGTGTTCACGACTCTAAATAATGAACTACTCCATTTGGCAGAAAATTTGGAAGATTGGTGCAGTTCCCCTTTCAGTGTAGCATATGGAAAATGGGTCGTGTCTAGAGATTTTAATGCCTTTAAATTTACAAATTGAAGAATTTTATATGGGGTTCTCAGCACCCATGCAGATCATTTTGAATCAAATTTAATAATTGAGACTCTATCAGGAAACATATTAATATATTAGAATATTAATAACCAGTGCATGTTTCTGCTTTCTGTGAGGGAGCTTTTAAAGGTGTTCACTACCTCTCTGAGCAGTTATGACTCAATAAGTTTATCTAATGTGAAGCATTTAATGTTGACGACTCTAAATAATGAACTGCTCCATTAGATAGAAAATTTGAAAAGTTGGTGGAGTTCTCCTTTCAGTGTAGTGAATGGGAAATGGGTCCTGTGGATAGTACGGTCACGTATAGAGGTGCTAATAAACTCAGATGAACGTTTGCCGTCTGTGGAGAGTGGTGTATGGAGCTCTCAGCGCTGATGCAGTTCTAAGTAATGGCTTTTCATCTCGTTCAGGTCTGCGAGGACGTCGTAACTCGTTTAATCTCCCTGAAAAATTAATTTAGTAACATGTTGGACAGTCCGCAGTCGAAGCTCTGTCGAGTGCTAGTCAGTCCTTAAGCTGAATGTTATGTAACCCTGACTATAACAGTTCATAGCCTCGTCCTGGTTTCAGCTGATAGTCAGTAGATAATTATTTAAGTATCTCTATAAAATCTATAAACAGCACAGTGGGAGCAGAACTGTAGTTCTTCTATTCACTGTTGTGTTACAGGCCACTGGGGGCAGTGGAAACTTCAGCTGGTCCTCCTCCAACACGGCTGTGGCCACGGTTACTGTGAAAGGAGTCATGACCACAGTGCGGGACGTTGGTGTCAGCACCATCTACGCACATGACCTGCGCAACCCGCTCCATTACGGGGAGATGAAGGTGAGTATAGAAACCAGGGGTGCCCACACTTTGTTCCGGGAAGTCTCCAAACTGGCAACTTCACAGTACAGGCCATAAACTATCTTTACTTTTAATGTAAGTCAGTGGAACCAGATGTGTATGCTGTAACGGGTATAGATTAATCCAGGTGTATGTTGGAGAGGGTATAGATAAGGCCAGGTGTATGTTGGAGAGGGTATAGATAAGGCCAGGTGTATGTTGGAGAGGGTATAGATAAGGCCAGGTGAATGTTGAGGAGGGTCTGTATTAGTCCAGGTGTATGTTGGAGAAGGTCTAGGTTAGTCCAGGTGTATGTTGAAGAGGGTCTAGGTTAGGCCAGGTGTATGTTGAAGAGGGTCTAGGTTAGGCCAGGTGTATGTTGAAGAGGGTCTAGGTTAGGCCAGGTGGATGCTGGAGAGGGTCTAGGTTAGGCCAGGTGTATGCTGGAGAGGGTCTAGATTAGTGTAGGTGTATGTTAGAGAAGGTCTAGGTTAGTCCAGGTGTATGTTGGAGAGGGTCTAGATTAGTGTAGGTGTATGTTAGAGAAGGTCTAGGTTAGTCCAGGTGTATGTTAGAGAGGGTCTAGGTTAGTCCAGGTGTATGTTGAAGAGGGTCTAGGTTAGGCCAGGTGTATGTTGAAGAGGGTATAGATAAGGCCAGGTGAATGTTGAGGAGGGTCTGTATTAGTCCAGGTGTATGTTGGAGAAGGTCTAGGTTAGTCCAGGTGTATGTTAGAGAGGGTCTAGGTCAGGCCAGGTGTATGTTGGAGAGGGTATAGATAAGGCCAGGTGTATGTTGGAGAGGGTATAGATAAGGCCAGGTGAATGTTGGAGAGGGTATAGATAAGGCCAGGTGAATGTTGAGGAGGGTCTGTATTAGTCCAGGTGTATGTTGGAGAGGGTATAGATAAGGCCAGGTGTATGTTAAAGAGGGTCTAGGTTAGGCCAGGTGTATGTTGAAGAGGGTCTAGATTAGGCCAGGTGTATGTTGAAGAGGGTCTAGGTTAGGCCAGGTGTATGCTGAAGAGGGTCTAGGTTAGGCCAGGTGTATGCTGGAGAGGCTCTGGGTTAGTCCGGGTGTATGTTGAAGAGGGTCTAGGTTAGGCCAGGTGTATGTTGAAGAGGGTCTAGGTTAGGCCAGGTGGATGCTGGAGAGGGTCTAGGTTAGGCCAGGTGTATGCTGGAGAGGGTCTAGATTAGTGTAGGTGTATGTTAGAGAAGGTCTAGGTTAGTCCAGGTGTATGTTAGAGAGGGTCTAGGTCAGGCCAGGTGTATGTTGAAGAGGGTCTAGGTTAGGCCAGGTGTATGTTGAAGAGGGTCTAGGTTAGGCCAGGTGTATGCTGAAGAGGGTCTAGGTTAGGCCAGGTGTATGCTGGAGAGGCTCTGGGTTAGTCCGGGTGTATGTTGAAGAGGGTCTAGGTTAGGCCAGGTGTATGTTGAAGAGGGTCTAGGTTAGGCCAGGTGTATGTTGAAGAGGGTCTAGGTTAGGCCAGGTGGATGCTGGAGAGGGTCTAGGTTAGGCCAGGTGTATGCTGGAGAGGGTCTAGATTAGTGTAGGTGTATGTTAGAGAAGGTCTAGGTTAGTCCAGGTGTATGTTAGAGAGGGTCTAGGTTAGTCCAGGTGTATGCCGGAGAGGGTCTAGGTTAGTCCAGGTGTATGCTGGAGAGGGTCTAGGTTAGGCCAGGTGTATGCTGGAGAGGGTCTAGATTAGGCCAGGTGGATGTTGGAGAGGATCTAGGTTAGGCCAGGTGGATGTTGGAGAGGATCTAGGTTAGGCCAGGTGGATGTTGGAGAGGATCTAGGTTAGGCCAGGTGGATGTTGGAGAGGGTATAGATAAGGCCAGGTGGATGTTGGAGAGGATCTAGGTTAGGCCAGGTGTATGCTGGAGAGGGTCTAGGTTAGTCCAGGTGTATGTTAGAGAGGGTCTAGGTTAGGCCAGGTGTATGTTGAAAGAGGGTCTAGGTTAGGCCAGGTGTATGCTGGAGAGGGTCTAGGTTAGGCCAGGTGTATGCTGGAGAGGGTCTAGATTAGGCCAGGTGGATGTTGGAGAGGATCTAGGTTAGTACAGGTGTATGCTGGAGAGGGTCTAGGTTAGTCCAGGTGTATGCTGGAGAGGATCTAGGTTAGGCCAGGTGTATGTTGGAGAGGATCTAGGTTAGGCCAGGTGGATGTTGGAGAGGGTATAGATAAGGCCAGGTGGATGTTGGAGAGGATCTAGGTTAGGCCAGGTGTATGCTGGAGAGGGTCTAGGTTAGTCCAGGTGTATGCTGGAGAGGGTCTAGGTTAGTCCAGGTGTATGCTGGAGAGGGTCTAGGTTAGTCCAGGTGTATGCTGGAGAGGGTCTAGGTTAGTCCAGGTGTATGCTGAAGAGGGTCTAGGTTAGGCCAGGTGTATGCTGGAGAGGGTCTAGATTAGTGTAGGTGTATGTTAGAGAAGGTCTAGGTTAGTCCAGGTGTATGCTGGAGAGGGTCTAGGTTAGGCCAGGTGTATGCTGGAGAGGGTCTAGGTTAGGCCAGGTGTATGTTGAAGAGGGTCTAGGTTAGGCCAGGTGGATGTTGGAGAGGGTCTAGGTTAGTCCAGGCGGTCAGTGACCTTCTAAGCTTTCCTAACAATCATAAACATAACAAATGTTATGGTTCTGTGTGGTGGTAATAAGTTCAGCTCCACCTTTAGTTTTGGAGGCTGGTGTGCAGGTCAGCTCGCCAGGTTAGCACTAGTCCAGTATGAGCTCGGTGCTGGTCTAAGCCGTTCTTTTCATCAGTGTTGTTTTGTTCTGCTGCTGTAGGTCTATGTGATCGAGCCGGTTGGGATGGAGTTCAGTCCGTGTGCGGTGGAGGCGCGGGTGGGGCTGGGGCTGGAGCTTCCACTGCGTATCTTTGGGCAGCTGAGCTGGGAGGCTGGAGAGAGAGTCACTCTCAGCGACTGCTCCCACTTCGACCTGCAGGTCGAGATGGAGAACCATGGCATCTTTCAGCTGCTGGAGGGTGAGTCACCAGCTGCTGGAGTTTTGAATGTATTCAGTTCTTTGAGACTTTTAGGGGATTCAGGCTCGTGTGTGGAAGTTAGTCTTCATTGTCCGGTCACGCCCCTTATTCATTGGAAAATAGCATGAATACATAATTGTAATTTGTTGTGTTTTTAAGCTTTTAGTTCTTTATTTGTTTATTTGTTTGTTTGTTTTTATTGATATTTTAGGGAGATTATCTCCAGGACTGGACCGCTGCAGCGGAGTGCGAGTCCAGGCTTTGTCTCCAGGCTACACCAACCTGCTGGTCAGCTACACACATGGCAACGTCCATCTAAACGCGAAGATCACCATCGCCGCCTACCCGCCACTCAAAGTGAGTCATTTTGAAACACACCTTTTAAAAAACGATAGCTTTACCAGAACAGCTTTGTGTTTTGAAGTTAGTATCTATAGCTGATCCACTGGAGTTTATCCCCCACCGTCCCACACTGCGTTACAGGCTGTGGACCCCGTGTCGGTCGCTCTGGTTACCCTCGGCTCCTCTAAAGACATGCTCTTCGAGGGCGGCCCAAAGCCCTGGGTTCTGGAACCTTCCAAGTTCTTCAGAAACCTGACAGCGGAGGACCCCAACAGTGTGACTCTGACCCTCACTGGCCCGGCGTCAAGGAGCTACTTCAGACACACGGTGCAGGCTACCTGCAGGGCCCTGGGGGAACAGGTGAGAAACATCCAGACTGCTGACTAGGGGCCACACCCACTGAAAGCATGGATTTATCTGGAGCGCAAGCTGCAGCCACAAACAATCCCTCGGGTGTATCTAAAGTTGTGGGAGTGTTTCACACAGAAACACAACAGTGTGGTGCTCTGTCAGCTCTGTACAGTGGAGATGATCACAACAGTACAGCTGCTATACACGAGACCCTGAAGATCAAACATCCCGTAGAGCTTCATCAACACAGCAGCAGGACAGCACCTGTTTACCTGTTTATCTTATCTTATAGATTATTATAAGATTATTAACACGTGTATCATGTTTCTTTTAGTTAGTGTCTCTTGAAAAGTCTCATTGTTAACCGTTTCTTAATCGTCCAGTGTAGAACCTAAGACTGTTCTAGATACCGTGGGACCTTTAAAATACACGTAGCGGCTTCTCGAACGACTCTCTGTTAAAATATATATATATACAGTCCACAAACTGTCCGAGTTCTTGTGTGTGAGGCGTGTAGGCTACGTGTCATTTGTGCCTCTAAAAGTCGAGTCAGAGCGTAGAGTCTTAGTCTTTAACTATTTATAGATCACGTGGGTTTCAGATACCCTTTAATACATTAAGTCTAGAATGGCCATGCGTTTTCCTCATGCTTCTGTATTAGGGCTGTGTATTGGCAAGAACCTGGCGATACAATACGTATTGTGACACAGCGGTCACGATTCAATATATCACGATGTATTGTGATACTGCAAGCAAAGTGATATATTTTCACCACTATATAAACAGGTTTATCAATGCTTACAATAGCACTGCGCCCTTGTGCTGCTTGTTAATGTTGGAGTGGAGCTGAAAATGGATTGTAGCACTGCCATCTAGTGGTCAGAGGTTTAAACACAACAGGAAGGAATCTGTGTATCGATACTGTGTTTTTCAGAATCGATACAGAATCACCAAACATAATATCCCGATACTCGATATTTTTTATATTTTCTTACAGCCCTATATATATATATGTACACACACACACATATCATCCATTAGTCACAAATCCATAATAAAAAATGTAATTCCTAACACACATTAATCTAAAATAGTCGCTACATTAATTGACTAATCGAAAAAAGAATCGGTAGATAAATCGATTAAGAAATGAATCGTTAGGTGCAGCCCTTCCGCTGACTAGGCACCGCTCACATATCATGCTTATGCTGGGGACAAAGGGCATCTACCCTGTACACCCTCTGTTGGTGGGGGTCTGTGATTTATGGGGTTAGTCGTGGCTTCTTCAGTTATTGATTCGGAAGTGCTGTAGCTGTGCACTGATTCACTGCTAATTCCCAAATCCGTGAACTTCCAGGTCCTGGCAGTGACTGTGGGGAATCAGCCGACTGTGACCAACCCGTTCCCAGCCGTGGAGCCAGCGGTGGTGAAGTTCATCTGCGCTCCTCCTTCACGCCTGACCCTCGTGCCCGTCTACACGAACCCTCAGCTGGACCTGTCCTGCCCCCTGCTCCAGCAGAACAAACAAGTGGTGCGCGTTGTTCAACGTAACCTTCCTGAAGCTTCCAGCTGCTCGGCTCTGCTTAGACCCCCGATGTGTGATACGAGTGAACTGTGTTAAGTGTTGGTTGTTTGAAGGAAACTGATGATCGCTGGTGTTTACGATCTCTCTCAGGTGCCTGTGTCTAATTACCGTAATCCCGAGCTGGACCTGGCAGCCTACGACCAGCAGGGGAGGAAATTTGACAACTTCAGCTCTCTGAGCATCGTCTGGGAGTCGTCCAAGGTGGCTCTGGCCAGCATCGAGCCCACGAAGCCCATGGAGCTGCACTTGCTCGAAGATAGCAACAAGCAGAAGAAGCTTCATGGTAGCCTGAGCTCTCTCTCTCTCTCTCTCTCTCTCTCGCTCTCGCTCTCTCTCTCTCTCCCTCTCCCTCTCATATACACACATAAGCTGTTCATCTGCTTTAACTCCAGAGGCATCATGTCTCACTGACCCGACTCGGTTGAGTCGACGCTGGTCTTGTATAATAACCGCGTGAAACTCTTGGTCTGGCTTTGGATCCTGGAGGACTAGGTTGGGTCCTTAGACCTCTATTATGGATATTGATTGTTGATGGTTCCTCTACAGAACAAATCAGGTTCAGGGTCTGAGATACTTGGCAAGCTAAAGCTACCCAGCGTAACCAGAATCGCCCCTTCATTTCTTCATCCATCACCAGCACTGTTCCTTCATTCAGTCCTTCATTAATGAGGCGCTACATCCATTCATCCATTTGTTCATCCGTCTGTGACTTGTTTGTCCTGTTAGCGTCACATAAAAGCTGGATAATGATGTTAGTTCTGTATGAGGGTGAAACAGGCTAGGATTGTTAGATAGAGGAACTGTCAATCAAGCTGCTCAATAGCCACACCCACCCTGTTCTCAGATCATTGTGTTTTAAACCATGTTTATGTTTGTGGTTTGTTTTTTTTACTGAAGCTTTGGTATATTTTTATGATACTCAAGTTTAGTATGTGTGTATATATATATATATCTCGTCGCTGTCCAATGAAAACAAGTATCTTCAAAATTGAAACTTTACAGGAGAGACCAAAAACATTCTTTACAGTTTATGTAAGTCAATGCAACCAGAATTTGTCCTAAGCTATTTTGGAGTCAATTCAAGTTTATTTATATAGCAGCTTTACAGAGTTTTGAAAACAGACAGTTACAACATATACCCCCCAGTGAGCAAGAACACCTCCCTCAGACTGGAGGAAGAAACTGTGGGAGGAACCAGACTCACAAGTGGAGACCCATCCTCCTCTGATCAAACAGTATCTACAGTTTAAACTAAACACCAAAGAAAAGAGTCTCTGTTTGAAATCTGAATAGCAAAGCTTTAGAAGCTGCACAGGTAGAGGCAGTCTCTGACTGAGGCGGTCTCTGACTGAGGCAGTCTCTGGCTGAGGCAGTCTCTGACTGGGGCAGTCTCTGACTGGGGCAGTCTCTGGCTGAGGCAGTCTCTGGCTGAGGCAGTCTCTGGCTGGGGCAGTCTCTGGCTGAGGCAGTCTCTGGCTGAGGCAGTCTCTGACTGAGGCAGTCTATGACTGAGGCAGTCTCTGACTGAGGCAGTCTCTGACTGAGTCTGTATGCAAAGTGGGCGTGAGCTGAAACAGTCCCATCCTATCTCAATGCTGGTACATCTGGATGGTGTACAGTGATGTAACTGAGGGTGTAGCAGTAGACACAGATGGACAGGAGAGCTGGCTGGTGATGATTGGAGAGGAGGCCCTGATGGTCAGTCCTCCAACAGCGTTCAACAGACGGGAGGACAGTCATTACCTCAGGAAGAGTAGAGAGAGAGAGTGACTGTAGAGAATATGAATATTCAGAATTTTAGAGTGTGGTTATGCGGTTTACTGATACTCAGCTGCGTGCAGTGCTGTATCAGATTAGTAGAGTTAAATGTCTTTGTTTTGGTTCCTCAATGAGACGCGGAGTTAACTAATTTAAAAACGTCCTGGATGAGTCTGCGTCACATACGGTAAACACTGCCAGACGGACGACATGCTTTCTGTCAGCGAATACTGTTCTCGTGACGCTGCTGCTTTAGTCAGTCTGTGGAAAGTGAAAGGGTATGTATTTCCACCTAGTGGTTCAGATAGGAATTGCAGGGAGCTGGCCGAAAAGCTCCTCTTCTTGGATGAAACACTAGCTGGAAATACAGAAATTAGGCTCATTGGTTTAACACCATTGATCGACTCTCAGGATCAGCTAAATTGGAGAAATGTCACATATTTTAATTAAAAATCTGTCGATACCGATACATAGCCGATCAATCCTTTCATCTCTAAAACAAATAAATACAGTTGAACGTTATTAGAATGCCTTTTCAGTTATTGGGTTATGAAGGTGTTGTTTAGGAGAATAAAAATAACTATTAAAATACAGTTTAGTTTAATGGAGGGTTGATTAGATAAACTAGGTACTGGGTGGTAACTGTACACACTGGGCTTCCTCCAGTAAAGCTGTGGAAATGATAAACTAACACACTCGTTTACATCATGATGTATTATTTTATTTTTTCACTTGTATTTATTTTGAATGTTGGTGTTTTAGGTGTTTAAAATTTTACGTTCCACTTAAAAGTCTGTATGTAATGTTTATATTTATATTTCATATTTATTCCAGCTCTACACGCGTCCTCACTGACTGTAAGTGTAGTGATTAATGGACCGAGTCGTTTTCTCGTTGTTCACCTCCAGGTCGGCAGACCGTGCTGGTCCATCATCAGTCCGGGGTTGCAGCCATCACCGTCACTGCAGTGGGCTACCAGTCGTCCCACCTGGAGGCCGCGGCCGTTCTCCGCGGGGTACCGTATACACCTTATACTTTCCTGTGACGCTCAGTCTGCCCGCCGTTTCAGCATCCGGCATCAGCGTCCGCTCAGAGACTCAGTTTCATTTCCTTCATAGCTGAGGAGGAAACGGAGGAGCAGCTCTGTGTAACCGCAGGCTGTTATTCATGCCTCACCATATCGCTGGTTGCTAATGGCAACGGATGACAACAAGAAGAAAACAAATAAAAAAAGTTCAGGTTTAACAAAAAAGCCGCCAAATAAAGAGCGGTGGTGGTTCTGAAGCTCAGCTGGTGTGATCAGTGATGAAGCTAGGGCTGTGACTGTGGGGTGTTTTAGGGCAGTAATTAATTCTTTATTTTTTAAATGTTCCAGTAACACAATTAATTTAACTGTGGATATAATTTTAAAGACGGCGGAATATTTAACTGGAGAAAACACACAGAAGCTTTAAGAGTTAATTGCAAATATTTCCAAAATATGATACTCCGGTGTGTGTGTGTGTGTGTGTGTGTGTGTGTGTGTGTCCAATGAAAAACATGTATCTTCATTTTTGTCGATTTTGAGTTTTCTAGATTATTTGAACACACCAATGGTCGTTTAAATTGTGTGAAAGTTTTATGATGAATGGACCAATAGAAGTGCTCCAAAACAGCTTTAAAAAAAAATTCTGGTTCCCTTGACTTACATTAAAAGGAAAGACAGGTTTTGATCTCTCCTGTAAAAGTTGCAATTTTGGAGATATTTGGTTTTCATTGGACAGCAACAATACATACATACATATATACGTACACACACACACACAGATACATACATAAATGTGTGTGTGTGTGTGTGTGTATGTATCATTCTAAATTGCCCGTAGATGTGGGCATGCGATGGACTGGCAACCTGTTCATGATGTAACCCCTATATATATATATATATATATATATATATATATATATATATATATATATATATATATATATATATATATATATATATAAAACATGTATCTCTATTTTTGTGGTCATTTACATTGTGTGAAAATCGGCTAAATTATAATATCATAATAAAATTATAATATCAGCCGATCACCAATCACATACTTTGATTAAAAATCTGCCAATACCTATACATCACCAATCGATCCTTCCATCTCTAGTATAAGCCATTATGTTTGAATAAGGACGAGCTGGGTTTTATATTTACAGCAGTTCAGTGATATATTAAAGTCTATATCTAATATAAGTTCTAATGTTTGTTAATGACAGACTCTAACTCTCTAATTCACTCCATCTCTCTGGCAGTTTGAGCCTCTGACACCTGTGTCTGCTACGCTGGATCTCCTGCTGGTGGAGGACGTGCGAGTGAGCCCAGAATCTGTCACCATATATAACCACCCCGGCGTGCGGGTAAGCTCTCGTCTCCACGGAGTCCCTCTGTTGCCCCCGCGTCAGCATATGCAGCCACTTGTAGGAGGACGTCTGTCTGCTACACTGAACTGATATTACTGTTATATACACAGATCAGCCATAACATGAAACCCACCTCCTCATATCTCCACTCACTGACCACAGTATCAGCTCCACTGACCATACAGGACCTACACTCACTGTCCACTGTATCAGCTCCACTGACCATACAGGACCTACACTCACTGTCCACTGTATCAGCTCCACTGACCATACCGGACCTACACTCACTGTCCACTGTATCAGCTCCACTGACCATACAGGACCTACACTCACTGTCCACTGTATCAGCTCCACTGACCATACAGGACCTACACTCACTGTCCACTGTATCAGCTCCACTGACCATACAGGACCTACACTCACTGTCCACTGTATCAGCTCCACTGACCATACAGGAGTTCCACTCACTGTCCACTGTATCAGCTCCACTGACCATACAGGACCTACACTCACTGTCCACTGTATCAGCTCCACTGACCATACAGGACCTCCACTCACTGTCTACTGTATCAGCTCCACTGACCATACAGGACCTCCACTCACTGTCCACTGTACCAGCTCCACTGACCATACAGGACCTACACTCACTGTCCACTGTATCAGCTCCACTGACCATACAGGACCTACACTCACTGTCCACTGTATCAGCTCCACTGACCATACAGGACCTACACTCACTGTCCACTGTATCAGCTCCACTGACCATACAGGACCTACACTCACTGTCCACTGTATCAGCTCCATTGACCATACAGGACCTCCACTCACTGTCCACTGTATCAGCTCCACTGACCATACAGGACCTCCACTCACTGTCCACTGTATCAGCTCCACTGACCATACAGGACCTCCACTCACTGTCCACTGTATCAGCTCCACTGACCATACAGGACCTCCACTCACTGTCCACTGTATCAGCTCCACTGACCATACAGGACCTCCACTCACTGTCCACTGTATCAGCTCCACTGACCATACAGGACCTCCACTCACTGTCCACTGTATCAGCTCCACTGACCATACAGGACCTCCACTCACTGTCCACTGTATCAGCTCCACTGACCATACAGGACCTCCACTCACTGTCCACTGTATCAGCTCCACTGACCATACAGGAGCTCCACTTCCAGACTGTAGTTCATCTGATTCTCTGTATACTTTATTACTCTGTTCTTTAATGATTAAGACCCCCACAGGACCACCACAGAAAAGCTATTATTAGGAAGGTGGGTTTAAACACCTCAGTGTCACTGCTGGACTAAGAATCGTCCACCAACCAAAACTATCCAGACAGCAGTGTCCTGTGGGCGGCGTCCTGTGTCCACTGATGAAGGACTAGAGGAACACAAACTGTGCAGCAGCAGATGATCTACTGTCTCTGACTTTACATCTACAAGGTGGACCAGCAAGTAGTAGGAGTGTCTAATAGAGTGGACAGTGAGTGGACACAGTGTTTACACACTCCAGCAGCAGCACTGCTGTGTCTGATCTGCTCACACCAGCACAACACACACTAACACACCACCACCATGTCAGTGTCACTGCAGTGCTGAGAATGACCCACCTCCCTAATAGTATCTGCTCTGTGGTGGTCCTGTGGGGGTCCTGATCATTAAAGAACAGAGTAATAAAGTATACAGAGAATCAGATAAACTACAGTCTGGAAGTGGAGCTCCTGTGTGGTCTATTATAATAGTATGAGGTGGGTGTGTCCAGGCGTTTGACTGATAGGCTGCCTCTGTTGTGTTGCTGGGTGGGTAATAATTACAGTGTAATCAGATACTAGTGTGTTTGTTTGTTTATTTGTTTGTTTATTCATTCATTCGTTTGTCCTGCAGGCTGACCTGGCGCTGAGGGAGGGCTCGGGCTACTTCTTTGTGAACACCAGCGTGGTGGGAACGGCTCAAGTTGTGTTCCAGGAGACGCAGGGAACCGCCGAGGTGAGTTTTATTGGTGCCAAAGGAGCAAAGCACATCAAGACAGGAGTTATGGCAGCTCAAGGACCACCCAACAGCTTTTAAAATCAAGTCACTGACCCGTCCCATGACTCTGAACCCGTCCTCGCTTATTTATTTAGAAAAAAACAAACAGAGCTCAGATCAGTCCTGGTTTAAAAGAGCTGCACTGAAGTCACAGAACAATGTGACAGAAGTCTCTCAGTTTATGTTCCAGCTGGAGATCTTAGATCATCTCCTCTCATATCAGTCCTGTTTTGAGAGCTGAACTGACTACCTGTATCTTTTAGAACCGATTGTAAAGTTCTGTACTTGTATATAAAGCTCTAAATAATCTAGAACCTGCTACATCACAGAACATCTCTCAGTTTATGTTGCAGCTCGAGATCTTAGATCATCTCCTTTTATATCAGTCTTGTTTTAAGAGCTGCACTGTACTTTTGTACTGGTCTATACTGCGTATACTCACTCAGGGCAGGTCCACCAGTCCCATTCATTTCCTCATAGTGTCCCATTCATTTCCTCATAGTGTCCCATTCATTTCCTCATAGTGTCCCATTCATTTCCTCATAGTGTCCCATTCATTTCCTCATAGTGTCCCATTCATTTCCTCATAGTGTCCCATTCATTTCCTCATAGTGTCCCATTCATTTCCTCATAGTGTCCCATTCATTTCCTCATAGTGTCCCATTCATTTCCCCGTAGTGTCCCATTCATTTCCTCATAGTGTCCCATTCATTTCCTCATAGTGTCCCATTCATTTCCCCATAGGGTCCCATTCATTTCCCCATAGGGTCCCATTCATTTCCCCATAGGGTCCCATTCATTTCCCCATAGAGTCCCATTCATTTCCTCATAGTGTCCCATTCATTTCCTCATAGTGTCCCATTCATTTCCCCGTAGTGTCCCATTCATTTCCCCATAGGGTCCCATTCATTTCCTCATAGTGTCCCATTCATTTCCCCATAGGGTCCCATTAATTTCCCCATAGGGTCCCATTCATTTCCCCATAGGGTCCCATTCATTTCCCCATAGGGTCCCATTCATTTTCAAGCCCACACAAACACCGTGTACAATCTACTGAACTTCTGCTCGACCGACAGACTCTGTTTTACATACACTGACTCAGGACAGACCCCCGACCACACCTGCAGTGCTGACTGGACCCCCACTCGTCTGTTTTGTCTTCAGTGGTCTTCCAGGCTGTGAGAGCTCAAACACAGCAGCTCTCTTAATGTTTTCTGTTCTGCCTCCAGGTGGTGCCCCTGCGTCCAGGGGTTTTGCAGGTCATGGTTCATGACCTGTGCTTGACCTTCCCTGCCCCGGCCACCGCCACAGTTCACATCTCGGACATTCTGGAGGTTTACGTCCGTGTGGTCGACAAGGTCAGCAGACGGGTTTGTGTGATTGAGGGTGAGGGGGGGGTTTAGATGCACTACCAGTCAAACGTTTTAGATACACTACCAGTCAAACGTTTTAGATACACTACCAGTCAAACGTTTTAGATACACTACCAGTCAAACGTTTTAGATACACTACCAGTCAAACGTTTTAGATACACTACCAGTCAAACGTTTTAGATACACTACCAGACATACGTTTTACATACACTACCAGTCAAACGTTTTACATACACTACCAGTTAAACGCTTTAGATACACTACCAGACAAACGTTTTAGTACACTACCAGTCAAACGTTTTAGTACACTACCAGCCAAACGTTTTAGTACACTACCAGACAAAAGCTTTAGTACACTACCAGTCAAACGTTTTAGTACACTACCAGTTAAACGTTTTAGTACACTACCAGACAAAAGCTTTAGTACACTACCAGTTAAACGTTTTAGTACACTACCAGACAAAAGCTTTAGTACACTACCAGACAAAAGCTTTAGTACACTACCAGTCAAACGTTTTAGTACACTACCAGTTAAACGTTTTAGTACACTACCAGTCAAACGTTTTAGATGCACTACCAGACAAACGCTTTAGTACACTACCAGCCAAACGTTTTAGATACACTACCAGTCAAACGTTTTAGATGCACTACCAGTCAAACGTTTTAGATACACTACCAGTCAAACGTTTTAGTACACTACCAGCCAAACGTTTTAGATACACTACCAGTCAAACGTTTTAGATACACTCCCAGCCAAACGTTTTAGATACACTACCAGTCAAACGTTTTAGATGCACTACCAGACAAACGCTTTAGTACACTACCAGTCAAACGTTTTAGTACACTACCAGTTAAACGTTTTAGATACACTACCAGTCAAACGTTTTAGATGCACTACCAGACAAACGCTTTAGTACACTACCAGCCAAACGTTTTAGATACACTACCAGTCAAACGTTTTAGATGCACTACCAGTCAAACGTTTTAGATACACTACCAGTCAAACGTTTTAGTACACTACCAGCCAAACGTTTTAGATACACTACCAGTCAAACGTTTTAGATACACTCCCAGCCAAACGTTTTAGATACACTACCAGTCAAACGTTTTAGATGCACTACCAGACAAACGCTTTAGTACACTACCAGTCAAACGTTTTAGTACACTACCAGACAAACGCTTTAGTACACTACCAGTCAAACGTTTTAGATGCACTACCAGTCAAACGTTTTAGATACACTACCAGTCAAACGTTTTAGATGCACTACCAGCCAAACGTTTTAGATATACTACCAGTCAAACGTTTTAGATACACTACCAGTCAAACGTTTTAGATACACTACCAGACAAACGCTTTAGATGCACTACCAGTCAAACGTTTTAGATGCACTACCAGTCAAACGTTTTAGATGCACTACCAGTCAAACGTTTTAGATACACTACCAGTCAAACGTTTTAGTACACTACCAGACAAACGTTTTAGATACACTACCAGACAAACGTTTTAGATACACTACCAGCCAAACGTTTTAGATACACTACCAGTCAAACGTTTTAGTACACTACCAGTCAAACGTTTTAGATACACTACCAGTCAAACGTTTTAGATGCACTACCAGACAAACGCTTTAGATGCACTACCAGACAAACGCTTTAGATGCACTACCAGACAAACGCTTTAGATGCACTACCAGACAAACGTTTTAGATACACTACCAGACAAACGTTTTAGATACACTACCAGACAAACGTTTTAGATACACTACCAGTCAAACGTTTTAGTACACTACCAGCCAAACGTTTTAGATACACTACCAGTCAAACGTTTTAGTACACTACCAGTCAAACGTTTTAGATACACTACCAGTCAAACGTTTTAGATACACTACCAGACAAACGTTTTAGTACACTACCAGTCAAACGTTTTAGTACACTACCAGTCAAACGTTTTAGATACACTACCAGTCAAACGTTTTAGATACACTACCAGTCAAACGTTTTAGTACACTACCAGTCAAACGCTTTAGATACACTACCAGTCAAACGCTTTAGATACACTACCAGTCAAACGTTTTAGATACACTACCAGACAAACGTTTTAGATACACTACCAGTCAAACGTTTTAGATACACTACCAGCCCAACGTTTTAGATACACTACCAGACAAACGTTTTAGATACACTACCAGACAAACGTTTTAGATGCACTACCAGTCAAACGTTTTAGTACACAACCAGACAAACGTTTTAGATGCACTACCAGCCAAACGCTTTAGTACACAACCAGACAAACGTTTTAGTACACTACCAGACAAACGTTTTAGTACACAACCAGACAAACGTTTTAGATGCACTACCAGCCAAACGCTTTAGTACACAACCAGACAAACGTTTTAGTACACTACCAGCCAAACGTTTTAGTACACTACCAGACAAACGTTTTAGTACACTACCAGACAAACGTTTTAGTACACTACCAGCCAAACGCTTTAGTACACAACCAGACAAACGTTTTAGTACACTACCAGACAAACGTTTTAGTACACTACCAGACAAACGTTTTAGTACACAACCAGACAAACGTTTTAGATGCACTACCAGCCAAACGCTTTAGATGCACTACCAGTCAAACGTTTTCTTATTTGTATATTGCTGCCCACACCGTGTCTCTGAAGCCATTATTGTTTTATTGATGAGCCTTGAATGGACTGGAAGCAAAGGCACGAGTCGTTCAGTGATGGCGGTTGTTATTGGGATGTGTTGCAGGTGGAGATCGGAAAGTCCGTCCGAGCTTACGTTCGCGTTCTTGACGACAACAAGAAGCCCTTCCTCGCCAAGTACTTCTCCCACATGAGTCTGAAGCTGAAGGCCGCGTCGTCAATCGTGTCTCTGCAGTGAGTAACACCGTCTCCAGAGAGCTTTACAGACACTTTTCCTGTTTTTTATTTTTATATTTATTTATTTTTTTATTGAATGGGCCTCAACAAAATAATGTGGTTATTGGTCTTCTGTGATTGCTCCGGCCGGCAGACCCCTGACGGAGTACTCGGAGAAGGACACCGCCACTTTCCTGGTCAAAGGGCTGGCGATCGGCCAGACGAGTGTGTCTGCAGTGGTGCTGGACAAGAGTGGACGGAAGATTACATCTGCCCCGCAGCAAATCGAAGTGAGGCTCTTCTCGCTGCTCTCTCACAGAGCTGTCTCTCTGAGCTGGGAGCTCCTCTGATTCTCACCGCGTCTGCACAACTCCGTCAGTTCAGTAAACAAAGTCGTTTAGAGAAGCTGATGAGAAACGGGGACAGTGTTTTTGTATTAGCTCTAGGAACATCTCTTCAGACGTCTGGTTCCCATCACCACCATTCAATTCTGACTTGGCAAGTTTCTCTACAACTGAGTGTCTCTCACACTGGACCACTCTGAATGAGTGTTATGTAGAGATGGACGGATCGATGGGCTATGTATCGGTATCGGCTGATTTTTAATCAAAATACGTGATCGGCCGATATTTCTCCAGTTTAGCCAATCCCAAGAGCCGATCGATGGCGTTAAACAAATGACTAATTTCTGTTTTTCCAGCTAGTGGTTCATCCAGAAGGAGGAGCCCTCCAGCCAGCTCCCTGCAATTCCTATCTGAACCACTAGGTGGAAATACACACCCTTTCATTTTCCACAGACTGACTAAAGCAGCGTCTATCTGTGTATGTGACTCAGACTCATCCAGGGCAGTTTGTAAATCTGTAAAATTAGTAAAATCAGTGTCTCTCGCATGAGAACCAAAGACATTTAACATACTCATCTGATACACACTTCAGAGACACCACACACTCAATACAGTGAGTATCAGTAAACAGCAGAGCTAGAACACACAGCTAACACAAAACAAACAACCCAGAACACCTACAGACCAGATCTGACCGGTACAAACAGAACAACAGCAGAAACAGCCAGAGAGCTAAAGAACCACAGCCAGAGTGATTGAGTTTATAGTTCTAGATAAGCAGATCTTCTCGGCTGTAGAAGACGTTCATTCTGCTGCTTAATATTCCACCTGGATTCACGCTCTGCTGTTCCTAGTAGAGATACTTTTCAGATGTGGCTCTTCTGGAGCTTATCAAGCGGTTTACTCCCACATAGACCAACTTCTAATTTAGTTACAAATATTATACTGTTTCATATGAACTCGTTAAAATGATAATAAACCAGTTTAGACCAGGTTTCATGACTTGCTTACGCTAATAACTACATGTAGCCCTGCTGTGGATTATAGCCCCCCCCCAATCAGTATCGACTATCGGCCGATCGCGCTGAAAGGTGATGTCTACCGTGTGACGTCACTGGTGGACGACAGTGAACAGCTCCGCAGTACAACAGCACTATGACTGACTGGTACTGAGAATGTTCCAGAGCTGCTTCTTCAGATTCTGATGATATTTCTGAATTTGAATCTGAAAGAGCTGTAATGTAGACCACCATATCACTTAGTCCTGATACTTTTAGACCACCATATCACTTAGTCCTGAGACTTTTAGTCAAACCACACCCACAACAGCAGCTCATCCTGAGTGTAAACAGTATCTAGATAAATAACCAACACTATTCATAACAGCCTAGCAACCAACCTAGCAACCAGCCTAGCAACCAGCTACACTCAGATATAGAGGTAGAGTTATTGTAGTAAATGTGATTAAAGTGAACTCGCTCTCATACGACTCTATAAATCATAACTCAGCTACGTTAGCTTAGCATAACCACCGAACCTAGCAAGTGAAGCTAATGTTAGCTAACATCAGCTAAAGCAGGCTCAGTAACTGAGCTGACCTGGTTTACCTCCACGTACACGGAGGGTCTTGATCTCCTCTCGCTGGTTTCCTAAACGCCCATATTGTTGAACAGCTCCAGATTAAGATCCAGTCGTCGTGTAAACCTACGTCCCCTAGTGATAATCTTCAAATGATCTACAGAGTATGGAGTGAGAGGACGCGCCTTTCAAGTGTGTTTGTTTAAAGTTGACAGTTTTAGTCCACTTTCTGGATATTTGGGGGTCTTTGGGTCGTTTGTGCTCAGGGGTCTCACTGTACATCCAATTACTGCAGCCAGAAACAACAACACCACCTTTCTGTCATTGTGTATCACTGTAAGTGTGTCTTCTAGTGTCGTTGTCCACCGTCTACATCACACGCCTAACACCTACAGCAGGTTCTGAACAGTGGACGGAGCTAAACAGCCTTTTAAGCCGTATTTCTTGACTTTGTAAATAAAATAATGTTTCCAGACTATTAATAAAGTTAGGATCTCAGACTCGGCTCTATTTATGTGTTTGATGTTTTTATATTAGCTGCTGCTTAGCCTTTAAGGTGGTGACTCGAGATGTGCTCTAGGTTGAGGAGAACGTTCAGAGGGGTGAATGACCAGAGTGTAATTAGGCTAATTTGTATTTTGTCTTCTAGGTTTTCCCGCCTTTCAGGCTGCTTCCGAGGAAAGTCACTCTGATTATAGGGGCGGTCATGCAGGTAATTACTGGAGTCTTGTTTGCAGGACTGAACTTTTCCTGAGTGCGTTGATGGGTTCAGCGATGGATCTAATCTAGGAATCAACACTTTTACGTTCTTAAAAACATTTTGGATTAATCAAGTCGTTTCTGTAGCGTTCTGGACGCAGACGTACGTCTCACTGGTTAATAAAGGTTGTTTTCGTTCTTGTGGCTGTAGATCACGTCAGAAGGAGGTCCGCAGCCCCAGTCCAACATCCTGTTCTCTCTCAGCAACGCCGACATAGCCTCTGTCAGCAGTGTGGGTCTTGTTCGTGGCATCGCCGTTGGCAACATGACCATAACCGGAGTCGTGCAAGCGGTCGACACTGAATCCGGCAAGCTCGTGGTGGTTTCTCAGGTAACCCAACAAGTTTCCTCCACCACACACACACACACACTGGCCTGTTGTTGGGCTGCAAGTCAAGATCAAGACTTTTAGTAGTCAAGTTTATTTAGAAACCAAATCCAGGAGCATCTGAGAATAAGACTAATCTGGACTGGTTAACCTACAGCAGATCTGGACTGATTAACCTGCAGCAGATCTGGACTGATTAACCTGCAGCAGATCTGGACTGGTTAACCTACAGCAGATCTGGACTGATTAACCTGCAGCAGATCTGGACTGATTAACCTACAGCAGATCTGGACTGATTAACCTGCAGCAGATCTGGACTGATTAACCTACAGCAGATCTGGACTGATTAACCTGCAGCAGATCTGGACTGATTAACCTACAGCAGATCTGGACTGATTAACCTGCAGCAGATCTGGACTGGTCATCTTGCAGCAGATCTAGACTAGTTATCTTGTAGCAGATCTGGACTGGTCATCTTGCAGCAGATCTAGACTAGTTATCTTGTAGCAGATCTGGACTGGTTCACCTGCAGCAGGTCTGGACTGGTTCACCTGCAGCAGGTTCGGACTGGTTAACCGGCAGCAGGTCTGGACTGGTTAACCTGCAGCAGGTCTGGACTGGTTAACCTGCAGCAGGTCTGGACTGGTTAACCGGCAGTCGATCTGGACTGGTCATCTTGCAGCAGATCTGGACTGGTTTAACCTGCAGCAGATCTGAACTGGCTAACCTGCAGCAGATCTGGACTGGTCATCTTGTAGCAGATCTAGTCTGGCTAACATGCAGCAGATCTAGACTAGTTATCTTGTAGCAGATCTAGACTAGTTATCTTGTAGCAGATCTAGATTGGTTAACCTGCAGCAGATCTAGACTAGTTATCTTGTAGCAGATTTAGATTGGTTAACCTGCAGCAGATCTAGACTAGTTATCTTGTAGCAGATTTAGATTGGTTAACCTGCAGCAGATGTGGACTAGTTATCTTGTAGCAGATTTAGACTGGTTAACCTGCAGCAGATGTGGACTGGTTGATCTGCAGCAGATCTGGACTGGCTAACCTGCAGCAGATCTGGACTGGCTAACCTGCAGCAGATCTGGACTGGTAGACCTGCAGCAGATCTAGACTGGTTGACCTGCAGCAGATCTGGACTAGTTCACGTGTAGCCGGTCTAGTCTCTTGATGACTCGTACCTGCTGAGCATGTTGGGGTTTTCGGTTTAAAGGCGAACGTGAGTTCAGAAACAGAGTTGATACAAATTCACATCTGAAGATGCTTGTTTTCCTTTGAACAGCGACAATATAGTCAGGTATCGTATGTGATGAAATATTTTTGAAGTATGATGATGTTGCATTTATGCCCAGCTGTAACGTTTAGTATGAACTGTTTGATGTTGGCAGGATCAGGTGGAGGTTGAGGTCATCCAGCTGAAAGCCATCCGCATCCGAGCCCCTATCACGCGAATGAAGTCTGGCACTGTGGTGAGCCAACACGCTCTGTTCTTCATGAAGAAGTTCTTACCGAGTCTTCTACACCAGATCAGATCAGTTCGTAAGCCGCTGTTCTCCTCCTCCTCCTGTTTCAGATGCCAGTGCATGTGATGGGTCTGACCAGTAGTCAGACACCGTTCTCCTTTGGTAATGCTCTGCCGGGACTCTCCTTCCACTGGACCGTGACGAAGAGAGACATTCTGGAGGTGCACACGCGTCACTCAGAGGTGAGTTAACCTGAGCTGAGGAACACGCCTTTCAGGACAAGTAGTTATTGATGGTTGTAGTATTTCATCTTTAACGTGTCCACGAAGCTGGACAAATAAGAACCGTGATCACTTTCGCCCAGTGCAGCTTAACAGCCAAGTTTTTTAAGCAATTTCAGAATATTAGCTATAATAAAAAGTTTATTTAATATATATTATTTTTATGTGTCATGAGTTGGTAACCGTGAGTTACAGATGAGTAGTTTGTATTTAGAAGTTCCAGCAGCAGATAACTTCAAGGGTTCTTAGTTTTCCATCAGAATTAAAACAACAGTAATACAGATTATGGTGAAAACCTGGTTGTTCACGTTGTGGTTCTGTTCTTTGTCTGAGTCTGGACTGGTTAACCTGCTGCAGATCTTGACTGGTTAACCTGCTGCAGACCTGGACTGGTTAACCTGCAGCAGATCTTGACTGGTTAACCTGCTGCAGACCTGGACTGGTTAACCTGCTGCAGATCTTGACTGGTTAACCTGCTGCAGACCTGGACTGGTTAACCTGCAGCAGATCTTGACTGGTTAACCTGCTGCAGACCTGGACTGGTTAACCTGCAGCAAATCTGGACTGGTCATCTTGTAGCAGATCTAGACTGGTTAACCTGCAGCAAATCTGGACTGGTCATCTTGTAGCAGATCTAGACTGGTTAACCTGCAGCAGATCTGGACTAGTTATCTTGCAGCAGATCTGGACTGGTTAACCTGCAGCAGATCTGGACTAGTTAACCTGCAGCAGACCTGGATTAGTTAACCTACAGCAGATCTGGACTAGTTATCTTGTAGCAGATCTAGACTGGTTAACCTGCAGCAGATCTAGACTGGTTAACCTGCAGCAGATCTGGACTGGTTAACCTGCAGCAGATCTGAACTGGTTAACCTGCAGCAGATCTGGACTGGTTAACCTGCAGCAGACCTGGACTAGTTAACCTGCAGCAGACCTGGACTAGTTAACCTGCAGCAGATCTGGACTGGTTAACCTGCAGCAGATCTAGACTGGCTAACCTGCAGCAGATCTAGACTGGCTAACCTGCAACAGATCTAGACTGGTTAACGTGTAGCCGGTCTTATCTCTTGATGACTCGTACCTGCTGAACATGTTGGGGTCTTCAAGTGAGTTCAGAAACAGAGTTGATACAAACTTGCGTCCGACTTGGGCGCACCCTAGGCAGCCTGGCCGAGACCCCTGCCTGCAGGTCTGGAGAGCCAGAGAGATTTCGAGCGCTGTAACTAGGAAACAACAGTAACCAACTTCAACGACTTTTTATTGTAGTATGTGGGGAACAGCATTCCATACCTGCAGTTTGAAGCTCTGTAGATCAGCAGAGAAAGTCGAGTCAGTGTGAACTAATCGCTCATGATGTCATGGATGAAACCACAGGGGATGGGAGTGCTTCATAGCACGCAACTTCACAAATCTGACTTCAAAGCTTCTTATAAAAGTAATACTAAGTACATTAATACTAATTTGAGTGGTCCAGAGTGAAAACAGCTTAGAAGAGGCTGCAGCGTAAGACGGCCTAGGAGAAAGTCTAGGTTCATAAACTGGAGTTTTTCTTTTTCTCGGCGAGCTGGTTTATGTAATATACAGCTGTTGATTTTCTGTCTAGACTTTGTGGCTGATTTGGCTGCATTTCAGTTTCAGATGTTTGGAGAGCTCGGCTCAGATATGAGCGGCTCTGAGAAAATCGTTGTTCTCACTCTCGCTTAATTGCCTCCACCAAGATTTATCCACGGAGCTCCTCTGTTGTGCTGTGCCTGCACTGTCTACAGCGCCACGCATGATGGATTGTTTTGCTATATGAGCTCCTCAGTTCAACTGACTTTCATAGCAGCAGATGAACTAATAGGCTGCTGTTGATTATCAAAAACCTGGTAGCTGGTTTGGTGCTAATAGGCTGACCTAGTGTTGAACCTAACCTAACCTGGTAGCTGGTTTGGTGCTAATAGGCTGACCTAGTGTTGAACCTAACCTAACCTGGTAGCTTGTTTGGTGCTAATAGGCTGAACTAGTGTTGAACCTAACCTAACCTGGTAGCTGGTTTGGTGCTAATAGGCTGACCTAGTCTTAAACCTGACCTAACCTGGTAGCTTGTTTGGTGCTAATAGGCTGACCTAGTGTTGAACCTAACCTAACCTGGTAGCTGGTTTGGTGCTAATAGGCTTAACAAGTGTTGAACCTGACCTAACCTGGTAGCTGGTTTGGTGCTAATAGGCTGACCTAGTCTTAAACCTGACCTAACCTGGTAGCTGGTTTGGTGGTAATAGGCTGAACTAGTGTTGATCCTGACCTAACCTGGTAGCTGGTTTGGTGCTAATAGGCTTAACTAGTGTTAAACCTGACCTAACCTGGTAGGTGGTTTGGTGCTAGTAGGCTTAACAAGTGTTGATCCTGACCTAACCTGGTAGCTGGTTTGGTGCTAATAGGCTGACCTAGTGTTAAACCTGACCTAACCTGGTAGCTTGTTTGGTGCTAATAGGCTTAACAAGTGTTGATCCTGACCTAACCTGGTAGCTTGTTTGGTGCTAATAGGCTGACCTAGTGTTAAACCTGACCTAACCTGGTAGCTGGTTTGGTGCTAATAGGCTGACCTAGTGTTAAACCTGACCTAACCTGGTAGCTTGTTTGGTGCTAATAGGCTTAACAAGTGTTGATCCTGACCTAACCTGGTAGCTTGTTTGGTGCTAATAGGCTGACCTAGTGTTAAACCTGACCTAACCTGGTAGCTGGTTTGGTGCTAATAGGCTGAACTACTGTTAAACCTGACCTAACCTGGTAGCTGGTTTGGTGCTAATAGGCTTAACTAGTGTTAAACCTGACCTAACCTGGTAGCTTGTTTGGTGCTAATAGGCTGAACTACTGTTAAACCTGACCTAACCTGGTAGCTTGTTTGTTGCTAATAGGCTGACCTAGTGTTAAACCTGACCTAACCTGTTAGCTTGTTTGTTGCTAATAGGCTGACCTAGTGTTGAACCTGACCTAACCTGTTAGCTTGTTTGTTGCTAATAGGCTGACCTAGTGTTAAACCTGACCTAACCTGGTAGCTTGTTTGGTGCTAATAGGCTGACCTAGTGTTAAACCTGACCTAACCTGGTAGGTGGTTTGGTGGTAATAGGCTGAACTAGTGTTAAACCTGACCTAACCTGGTAGCTGGTTTGGTGCTAATAGGCTGACCTAGTGTTAAACCTGACCTAACCTGGTAGGTGGTTTGGTGCTAATAGGCTGAACTAGTGTTAAACCTGACCTAACCTGGTAGCTGGTTTGGTGCTAATAGGCTGACCTAGTGTTAAACCTGACCTAACCTGGTAGCTGGTTTGGTGCTAATAGGCTGACCTAGTGTTAAACCTGACCTAACCTGGTAGCTTGTTTGGTGCTAATAGGCTTAACAAGTGTTAAACCTGACCTAACCTGGTAGCTTGTTTGGTGCTAATAGGCTTAACTAGTGTTGAACCTGACCTAACCTGGTAGCTTGTTTGGTGCTAATAGGCTTAACTAGTGTTAAACCTGACCTAACCTGGTAGCTGGTTTGGTGCTAATAGGCTTAACTAGTGTTGAACCTGACCTAACCTGGTAGCTTGTTTGGTGCTAATAGGCTGACCTAGTGTTAAACCTGACCTAACCTGGTAGCTGGTTTGGTGCTAATAGGCTTAACTAGTGTTGAACCTGACCTAACCTGGTAGCTTGTTTGGTGCTAATAGGCTGACCTAGTGTTAAACCTGACCTAACCTGGTAGCTTGCTCGGTTTATTTGTTAGTGTTGTTGAACCTGACCTAACCTGGTAGCTGGTTTGGTGCTAATAGGCTGAACTAGTGTTAAACCTGACCTAACCTGGTAGCTTGCTCGGTTTATTTGTTAGTGTTGTTGAACCTGACCTTTTCTCCTCCAGGCCTCGGTCCAGCTCTCTGCCGAGCATAACTTTGCCATGAACGTGATTGGCCGAAGCAAGGGTCGCACAGGCCTGAGGGTGGTGGTGAAGGCTATAGCCCCCGAGGCCGGACACCTGGAGGGCAACGTCGTGGAGCTGTCCGATGAGATTCAGATACAGGTACGCTTTCCCTTTCACCGGACTGTGACTGTGAACAGTGGGGAATGAGGATGGGCAGTCTAGAACAGTGGGAATGGGGATGGGCAGTCTAGAACAGTGGGAATGGGGATGGGCAGTCTAGAACAGTGGGAATGGGGATGGGCAGTCTAGAACAATGGGCAGTCTAGAACAATGGGAATGGGCAGTCTAGAACAATGGGAATGGGCAGTCTAGAACTGGAAATGGGGATGGGCAGTCTAGATAAGTGGGAATGGGGATGAGCAGTCCACAAGAGTGTGAATGGGGATAAGCAGTCTAGAACAGTGGGAATGGGGATGAGCAGTCTAGAACAGTGGGAATGGGGATGAGCAGTCTAGAACAGTGGGAATGGGGGTGAGCAGTCTAGAACAGTGGGAATGGGGATGGGCAGGCTAGAACAGTGGGAATGAGCAATCTAGAACAGTGTGAATAGGGATGAGCAGTCTAGAACAATGGGAATGGGGATGAGCAGTCTAGAACAGTGGGAATGGGAATGGGGGTGAGCAGTCTAGAACAATGGGAATGGGGATGGGCAGGCTAGAACAGTGGGAATGGGCAATCTAAAACAGTGTGAATGGGGATGAGCAGTCTAGAACAGTGGGAATGGGGATGGGCAGTCTAGAACAATGTCGTTAGGTGGGGATGGGCAGTCTAGAACAGTGTAAATAGAGATGAGCAGTCTAGAACAGTGAGAATGGTGATGGGCAGTCTAGAACAGTGGGAATGGAGATGAGCCATCTAGAACAGTAGGAACGGGGATGGGCAGTCTAGAACAGTGGGAATGGAGATGAGTCATCTAGAACAGTAGGAATGGGGATGAGCAGTCTAGAACAGTGGGAATGGGGATGGGCAGTCTAGGACAGTGGGAACGGGGATGTTCGGTCTAGAACAGTGGGAATGAGAGGAGAGTGTTTTTACAAGACATGCATTCATTTCCACCATAACCAGCACAGAAGATTCTGAAGCTCTTAGCAACGCTTTCATGTAGAGACGTATGTGGATTGTAAACGAGATCTTAAATTTAGATCTGCATGAATGAGTTAATGTAAGGGTTAATGTAAGGGTTAATGTAAGGGTTAATGTAAGGTGAGTCCAGTGTACAAGTCGGTAACACTGGTTTATCCTGACTCTCAGTAAATGTTTGGTTCTCTGATCTGTGTTGTTGTTTTTTTTTTATAAGGTTTATGAGAAACTGCAACTGCTGAACCCAGAAGTGC
Source organism: Megaleporinus macrocephalus (assembly GCA_021613375.1). Taxonomy (NCBI): domain Eukaryota; kingdom Metazoa; phylum Chordata; class Actinopteri; order Characiformes; family Anostomidae; genus Megaleporinus; species Megaleporinus macrocephalus. The sequence continues at coordinate 43,418,311 of CM038718.1, forward strand.
AAGCTGAGGAGGTCCTGATGTCCCCAAACTCCTTATTAAAACTTCAGACCAACAGGTAAACCTGTCCCGCTGCAGAGACCAAGGCTGAAGAGGGGGAGACCTTGTGTCCTCCGAATAGAATTTCAAGCTTTTCTCATTTCCTACTGTGGTCTGTGTACATTTTAGTCTGTACAGCCGCCGTGAACCACACTGTGTTCTAAGAGCCTGTTTATTTATCAGCTTCTGCCGTTTCCCTTTTCAGTACCACTTTCAGTACCACTATTTCTCCAGTCATGTCCTCTGTACTTCTTATTAGTTACAAACTAGAGATGGACCGATCAGCGCTGATCACTGAGCAACTGAAATACTGAATACTGATTCTGAATACTGAAAAGTGATTCTGAATAGTAATTCTGAATACTGATTCTCAATACTGAATACTGAAGTGATTCTGAATAGTAATTCTGAATAGTAATTCTGAATACTGATTCTCAATACTGAATACTGAAGTGATTCTGAATAGTAATTCTGAATAGTGATTCTGAATACTGAATAGTAATTCTGAATACTGATTCTCAATACTGAATACTGAAGTGATTCTGAATAGTAATTCTGAATAGTGATTCTGAATACTGAATAGTAATTCTGAATACTGATTCTCAATACTGAATACTGAAGTGATTCTGAATAGTAATTCTGAATACTGATTCTCAATACTGAATACTGAAGTGATTCTGAATAGTAATTCTGAATAGTGATTCTGAATACTGAATAGTAATTCTGAATACTGATTCTCAATACTGAATACTGAAGTGATTCTGAATAGTAATTCTGAATAGTGATTCTGAATACTGAATAGTAATTCTGAATACTGATTCTCAATACTGAATACTGAAGTGATTCTGAATAGTAATTCTGAATAGTGATTCTGAATACTGAATAGTAATTCTGAATACTGATTCTCAATACTGAATACTGAAGTGATTCTGAATAGTAATTCTGAATACTGATTCTCAATACTGAATACTGAAGTGATTCTGAATAGTAATTCTGAATAGTGATTCTGAATACTGAATAGTAATACTGAATAGTGATTCTGAATACTGAATAGTGATTCTGAATGCTGAATAGTGATTCTGAATGCTGAATAGTGATTCTAAATACTGATTCTGAATACTGAAACGTGATTCTGAATAGTAATTCTGAATACTGATTCTCAATACTGAATACTGAAGTGACAGTGGACAGTGAGTGGAGGTCCTGTATGGTCAGTGGAGCTGATACAGTGGACAGTGAGTGGAGCTCCTGTATGGTCAGTGGAGCTGGTACAGTGGACAGTGAGTGGAGGTCCTGTATGGTCAGTGGAGCTGATACAGTGGACAGTGAGTGGAGGTCCTGTATGGTCAGTGGAGCTGATACAGTGGACAGTGAGTGGATGTCCTGTATGGTCAGTGGAGCTGATACAGTGGACAGTGAGTGGAGCTCCTGTATGGTCAGTGGAGCTGATACAGTGGACAGTGAGTGGAGGTCCTGTATGGTCAGTGGAGCTGATACAGTGGACAGTGAGTGGAGCTCCTGTATGGTCAGTGGAGCTGATACAGTGGACAGTGAGTGGAGGTCCTGTATGGTCAGTGGAGCTGGTACAGTGGACAGTGAGTGGAGGTCCTGTATGGTCAGTGGAGCTGATACAGTGGACAGTGAGTGGAGGTCCTGTATGGTCAGTGGAGCTGATACAGTGGACAGTGAGTGGATGTCCTGTATGGTCAGTGGAGCTGATACAGTGGACAGTGAGTGTAGGTCCTGTATGGTCAGTGGAGCTGATACAGTGGGCAGTGAGTGGAGCTCCTGTATGGTCAGTGGAGCTGATACAGTGGACAGTGAGTGTAGCTCCTGTATGGTCAGTGGAGCTGGTACAGTGGACAGTGAGTGTAGCTCCTGTATGGTCAGTGGAGCTGATACAGTGGGCAGTGAGTGTAGGTCCTGTATGGTCAGTGGAGCTGATACAGTGGACAGTGAGTGTAGGTCCTGTATGGTCAGTGGAGCTGATACAGTGGACAGTGAGTGTAGGTCCTGTATGGTCAGTGGAGCTGATACAGTGGACAGTGAGTGTAGGTCCTGTATGGTCAGTGGAGCTGATACAGTGGACAGTGAGTGGAGGTCCTGTATGGTCAGTGGAGCTGATACAGTGGACAGTGAGTGGAGGTCCTGTATGGTCAGTGGAGCTGATACAGTGGACAGTGAGTGTAGGTCCTGTATGGTCAGTGGAGCTGATACAGTGGACAGTGAGTGTAGGTCCTGTATGGTCAGTGGAGCTGATACAGTGGACAGTGAGTGGAGGTCCTGTATGGTCAGTGGAGCTGATACAGTGGGCAGTGAGTGGAGATACAGGGAGGAGGGTTTAATGTTATGGCTGATCAGTGTATATGGGAATACTGGCTGAGACACTGTATTAGCGTTACGTCTGCACTGTTATGTGTGTGTGTGACTCTGGTGTTTATGTGGAACTGATATTGTTTTTTTCTTTGGTTCTATGAACAGGGACGGCCAGGGCACGCTGTCATATCGGGTGCTCGAGTGTCCAGACAAAGGTGCACTCATCCAAGTGGATGACAAAGGCTATTTATCTTCAGGCTCCCTGACCGGCACAGCTTCCCTACAGATCACCTCCCAGGAGACTTTCGGAGTCAACCAAACGATCATCCTGGCTGTGAAGGTGATGATTCCTCTTAATATACAAGCGTAAAGCATCAGGACACCCAGGAACCCAGAGTCTATATATTAGAGGGACTGACCAGCTTTTTTGAGGCCAATTCCGATCACCTTTTAACGCGATCAGCCGATACCGATCGAGGGCGGGGCTATAATCCACAACAGGGCTACATGTAGTTATTAGCGTAAGCAAGTCATGAAACATGATCTAAACTGGTTTATTAACATTTTTAACGAGCTCATATGAAACAGTATAATATTATAACTAAATTAGAAGTTGGTCTATGTGGAGTAAACCGCTTGATAAGCTCTGGAAGATCCACATCTGAAAAGTATCTACTAGGAACAGCAGAGCGTAGATCCAGGTGGAACATTAAGCAGCAGAATGAACGTCTTCTACAGCCGAGAAGATCTGCTTATCTAGAACTATAAACTCAATCACTCTGGCTGTGGTTCTTTAGCTCTCTGGCTGTTTCTGCTGCTGTTCTGTTGGTACCGGTCAGATCTGGTCTGTAGGTGTTCTGGGTTGTTTGTTTTGTGTTAGCTGTGTGTTCTAGCTCTGCTGTTTACTGATACTCACTGTGTTCAGCTGTGTGGTGTCTCTGAAGTGTGTATCAGATTAGTATGTTAAATGTCTGGTTCTCATGCGAGACACACTGATTTTACTAATTTTACAGATTTACAAACTGCCCTGACTGAGTCTGAGTCACATACACAGATAGACGCTGCTTTAGTCAGTCTGTGGAAAATGAAAGGGTGTGTATTTCCACCTAGTGGTTCAGATAGGAATTGCAGGGAGCTGGCCGGAGGGCTCCTCCTTCTGGATGAACCACTAGCTGGAAAAACAGAAATTAGTCATTTGTTTAACGCCATTGATCGACTTTCAGGATTGGCTAAATTGGAGAAATATCGGCCGATCACGTATTTTGATTAAAAATTGGTCGATACCGATACCTAGCCAATTGATCCTTCCATCTCTAATATAGCTTATATTAAATAAATCAGACAGTGTTTATTGATTAATTGAGCAGTTAGAGTTTAACAATATGGCCAGATAATACAAATAGACTGAACACTAAGAAACCCCGACCAGAGCAGGCTTTTAAAAATTACTGCTTTATCGGAAAGAGGATAAACCAGAGCCTTTTGATCACTTTATTGAAAAAGTATAAACACACCCTGTTCTGAGTTTGTGGACGTTGATTAAAGCCTAAAATTCAGAGTCAGTGATGCTTCACCATTAACAGCCTGTTTAGTGTAGAATGAGGTTTAATCTCAACTTTAAACTAATGTTCAGCCAGTAGACTCACGCAGGCATGTGGTTTCTCCACTAATCATACAGGAGCTCCACTCACTGTCCACTGTATCAGCTCCACTGACCATACAGGACCTCCACTCACTGTCCACAGTATCAGCTCCACTGACCATACAGGAGCTACACTCACTGTCCACTGTATCAGCTCCACTGACCATACAGGAGCTACACTCACTGTCCACTGTATCAGCTCCACTGACCATACAGCAGATACACTCACTGTCCACTGTATCAGCTCCACTGACCATACAGGACCTCCACTCACTGTCCACTGTATCTGCTCCACTGACCATACAGGAGCTACACTCACTGTCCACTGTATCAGCTCCACTGACCATACAGGAGCTACACTCACTGTCCACTGTATCAGCTCCACTGACCATACAGGACCTACACTCACTGTCCACTGTATCAGCTCCACTGACCATACAGGACCTACACTCACTGTCCACTGTATCAGCTCCACTGACCATACAGGACCTCCACTCACTGTCCACTGTATCAGCTCCACTGACCATACAGGACCTCCACTGACTGTCCACTGTATCAGCTCCACTGACCATACAGGAGCTCCACTTACAGACTGTAGTTCATCTGATTCTCTGTATACTTTATTACTCTGTTCTGTATGGGACCACCCCCACAGGACCACCACAGAGCAGCTACTATTAGGGAGGTGGGTCATTCTCAGCACTGCAGTGACACTGACATGGTGGTGGTGTGTTAGTGTGTGTTGTGCTGGTGTGAGTGGATCAGACACAGCAGTGCTGCTGCTGGAGTGTTTAAACACCTCAGTGTCACTGCTGGACTGAGAATCGTGGATTGACGTATGGATGGGTGTAAGGATGGACGTATGGATGGTGGAAAGATGAATGAATGTATGGATGGATGAAAGGATGGACGTGTGGATGGATGAAAGGTTGGACGTATGAATGGGAGAAAGGACGAATGGAAGTATGGACGGGTGGAAGGATGAATGGAAGTATGGACGGGTGGAAGGATGAATGGAAGTATGGATAGGTGGAAGGATGAATGGATGTATGGATGGAAGGAAGCATGAACGTATGGGTAGGTGGAGGGATAGATGTATGGATGTGTGGGATAGATGTATGGATGTGTGGGATAGATGTATGGATGGATGGACGTATAGAAGGTAATGTAAGGAATGTAAGGATGAATGGAAGTATGGCTGGGTGGAAGTATGGATGAGTGTAAGGATAGACGTATAGAAGGATGCTCGTATGGATGGGTGGATAGATGGGTAGAAGAATGGAAGGATGGATGGAAAGAAGCATGGAATTATGGATTGGTGGAGAGATAGATGTATAGATGGATGGACATGTAGAAGGATGGAAGGATAGATGGAAGTATGGATGGGTAGAAGAATGGAAGGACGGATGGGTAGAAGAATGGAAGGATGGAGGTATGGATGGATGGCTATATAGAAGGATGAATAGAAGTATGGGTGGGTGGAAGGGGGATGTATGAAAATATATGGACATATGGATGTATGAATGGACATATGGATGGAAGGATAGAAGGGTGGACGTATGGATGGATGGATGGATGGACGTATGGAAGGATGGATGAAAGGAATAAGAGGACCTGCGAATGCCCCAGTCAGAAACATCACTACCTTTAAGAATCATTAAGTCTGCTGACTGTTGTTGTGGTGTTTGCAGGTGGTCACGGTGTCGTACCTGCGATTGAGCACCAGTCCAGTGCTGCACACGGCCAACCGGGAAACTCTGTCTGCCGTCCCTCTGGGCACAGTCCTGACCTTCACGGTCCACTTCCACGACAGCACCGGAGAAGCTTTACACAGCCACAACTCCCACCTGACCTTCTCCACCAACAGGTACCACATCTGATCTGATCTGATCCCACCTTCAGTGATTAGTCTGTAATGTATCAGTCCAGCAGAAACTCCATCTTCTTCTCCACTGTTCATAGATTTACACTCTCGGACCACTTTATTAGACCCACCTGTCAGGAACTTCAACTCCCAGCCCACTTTATGAGCTCCATCTGCCTGTAGGTCCTTTATATAGGCGCTCAGTTACAGACTGTGGGGCTTCAGCCCCCCTGTATCCCCTTCACCGTTCATCATTCTCTGGCCTCGTGAAGCTGATAGATCTATAGGACGGCTAACCCAAACGAGCCACAGTCTGTATCTACACACCAGCGCTACGCTAGAGACCCCCGCTCTCTTGTCCTCAGGACTTGTTCTCTGGCAGTAACAGAGCTGTCGAGGGTTATGAAGGGCAGAGGTTCTCGCTGAGATTCATGAGAGTCGTTTGTGGAGCCGCTCCGCCGCAGCCGTTTCACCTCACAGAGCTAAATTAACGGGAGCGTGAGGAATGAGGAGACGGAGGCGTTACGACGCGGGGGGCCGCGGGAGTCCCTGAAACGAGCGCACGTTAAATTGATTCTATTACTGCGCTCTGGCTGAAGCCTGGCCGGCAGGATGGACGAATGAGAATGAGAGAGCAGCAGGGTGGGCTGAGGGAGGAGTGTTGATGAGTCCCAGGAGGGCTTCAAGAAATGACTTTCTGTATCTGACTGTTAAAACAGCTCTGATTGGTCTGGACTTCAGGATCCACTGAGAGTTGAGAGTCTTCGCTCAGAATAGAAACGATCAGAGTGAGATTTCAAGTGAAGCCAGAACGTTTAGACTCAGTCAGTGTAGTGTTATGTCCAGCTCCTGACTGGACTGTGTATGGGGTTTATAGGTATAGTGTGATACTCTAAGCAGTGAGATATATATATATATATTTAAAATATGATCAAATATGAAAACAGTCATAGTATAAAAACACACCACCCTAGGCTCAGGTTTGCTAATGCTAGCGCTATTACTCTACTTGTTTATGTTGGAGTGGAAGAGTCTAATAGCTGAGAGTCTCTCTATTTTCTCTCTCTTTCTCTCTCGTCTATTGTCTCTTGTTCTCTTCCTCTCATTTCTCTTTTCTCTCGCTTTCTTTCTCTTTCTTACTGTCTCTTTTTTCTCTTTCTCTGTCTCTAATTTTTTTATCTCTCTATCTTCTCTCCTCTCTTTCTTACTCTCTTGCTTTCTTACTCATTCTTTCCTACTGTCTCTTTCTATTTTCTCTCCTCTCTCTCTTCTCCCTTTCTCTCTCTCTTATCTCCTCTCTGCCTCCATCTCCCTCTCATCTCTTTTCTCTCATCTTTATCTCTCCGTCTTATCTCTTCTCTCTCTCTTTTCTCTTTCTTTTTTCTCTCTCTTTCTCTCTCATCTGTTGTCTCGTATTCTCTTCCTCTCATTTCTTTTTTCTCTCGCGTTCTTTCTTTCTCTTTCTTACTGTCTTTTTTCTCTTTCTCTCTCATTTTTTTATCTCTCTATCTTCTCTCCTCTCTTTCTTGCTCTCTTGCTTACTTTTTCTCTGTCTCTCTCTTGTCCCTTTCTCTCTTCTCTCTCTCTCTCTCTTTCTTGCTCTCATTCTTTCTTACTGTCTCTTTCTATTTTCTCTCCTCTCTCTCTCTTCTCCCTTTCTCTCTCTCTCTCTTATCTCCTCTCTCTCCCTCTCATCTCTTTTCTCTCATCTTTATCTCTCCGTCTTATCTCTTCTCTCTCTCTCTCTCTCTCCCTCTCTCCCTCTCTCTCTCTCTCTCTCTCTCTCTCTCTCTCTCTCTCTCTCTCTCTCTCTCTCTCTCTCTCTCTCTCTCTCTCTGCAGGGATGACCTGGTTCAGGTGGGAAAGGGTCCCAGTAATGGTACTCTGCTGGTTCGGACGGTGAATGTGGGTCTGACACTGCTGGGTGTGTGGGACACTGAGCAGGCCGGCCTCGCTGATTACATCGCTCTGCCCGTACAGCACGCCATCCACCCAGCAGAGGCCCAGAGCCTCATTGTCGGAGACGTCGTCTGCTTCTCCGTTCAGCTCATCAGTCAGGAAGGTGAGGACTAACTCTCACCTGTCTCTTTAAACTTCACCCCCTTCAGGGATCCCATTTCTGAACGAAGACAATCAAACAAACCTTGTGCTTATTTATATATATATATATATATATATATATATACACTAGTGCTCAAAGGTTTAGGATCACTTTAGAATTTCGTTTCATGCAATTTTCATGCAATTCACAAACAATATTGTCCATTTGTATCACCAAGTGTATCAGATGATTTTTAAAGAATAAAAATGTTTGTATTAAAGTCTATTTTTGTATAGAGGCTTATTTAACATATAGTTCTATTATCAGTAATTCTCAGTCCTCTGTCTAAATCTCCTGGTACGACCACCAATCCAAGTTAAGGATGTTATTGGACTAATTGGTTGTTAGGACACTCTTGCTCAATTGTGATGCACAGCTGAAAAACATTCTACTAAT
>CM038718.1:43434165-43439165 GCA_021613375.1 Megaleporinus macrocephalus
CTTTTGTGCTGCATTTGTTTATCTAAGTGGGAAATCAGGGCTTATCCAGTCGACTGCAGCCCGTTTAACGTCCTGAGCACTCCGTGTGGAGAGCACTCCTGCTGAGCCGGAGCCGTACAGACTGAGTAGTGTGCGCTGTGATGGGCTCTCAATTGGAAATCCAGACGCTCTGTTGTTTTATCGTGTGATGGATGTTGCGCGACTATGTGAATTTTATGTCCTCTCGTAAATCTCTAGAAACATTATGTAAATTTCACCAATCAGCCATAACACCAACACCACCCCACTCACTGTCCACTGTATCAGCTCCACTGACCATACAGGACCTCCACTCACTGTCCACTGTATCAGCTCCACTGACCATACAGGACCTCCACTCACTGTCCACTGTATCAGCTCCACTGACCATACAGGACCTCCACTCACTGTCCACTGTATCAGCTCCACTGACCATACAGGACCTACACTCACTGTCCACTGTATCAGCTCCACTGACCATACAGGACCTCCACTTACACACTGTAGTTCATCTGATTCTCTGTATACTTTATTACTCCCCCACAGGACCACCACAGAGCAGATACTATTAGGGAGGTGGGTCATTCTCAGCACTACAGTGACACACGTGGTGCTGGTGTGAGTGGATCAGACACAGCAGTGCTGCTACTGCTGCTGGAATGTTTAAACACCTCAGTGTCACTGCTGGACTGAGAATCATCCACCAACCAAAACTATCCAGACAGCAGTGTCCTGTGGGCGGCGTCCTGTGTCCACTGATGAAGAACTAGAGGAACACAAACTGTGCAGCAGCAGATGAGCTACTGTCTCTGACTTTACATCTACAAGGTGGACCAGCAAGTAGTAGGAGTATCTAATAGAGTGGACAGTGAGTGGACACAGTGTTTAAACACTCCAGCAGCAGCACTGCTGTGTCTGATCCACTCACACCAGCACACCACACACTTACACATCACCACCATGTCAGTATCCCTGCAGTGCTGAGAATGATCCACCTCCCTAATAGTATCTGCTCTGTGGTGGTCCTGTGGGGGTCCTGATCATTAAAGAACAGAGTAATAAAGTATACAGAAAATCAGATGAACTACAGTCTGGAAGTGGAGCTCCTGTATGGTCAGTGGAGCTGATACAGTGGACAGTGAGTGGAGGTCCTGTATGGTCAGTGGAGCTGATACAGTGGACAGTGAGTGGAGGTCCTGTATGGTCAGTGGAGCTGATACAGTGGACAGTGAGTGGAGGTCCTGTATGGTCAGTGGAGCTGATACAGTGGACAGTGAGTGGAGGTCCTGTATGGTCAGTGGAGCTGATACAGTGGACAGTGAGTGGAGGTCCTGTATGGTCAGTGGAGCTGATACAGTGGACAGTGAGTGGAGGTCCTGTATGGTCAGTGGAGCTGATACTGTGGACAGTGAGTGGAGGTCCTGTATGGTCAGTGGAGCTGATACAGTGGACAGTGAGTGGAGGTCCTGTATGGTCAGTGGAGCTGATACAGTGGACAGTGAGTGGAGGTCCTGTATGGTCAGTGGAGCTGATACAGTGGACAGTGAGTGGAGGTCCTGTATGGTCAGTGGAGCTGATACTGTGGACAGTGAGTGGAGGTCCTGTATGGTCAGTGGAGCTGATACAGTGGACAGTGAGTGTAGCTCCTGTATGGTCAGTGGAGATGATACAGTGGACAGTGAGTGTAGCTCCTGTATGGTCAGTGGAGATGATACAGTGGACAGTGAGTGGAGGTCCTGTATGGTCAGTGGAGCTGATACAGTGGACAGTGAGTGGAGGTCCTGTATGGTCAGTGGAGCTGATACAGTGGACAGTGAGTGGAGGTCCTGTATGGTCAGTGGAGCTGATACAGTGGACAGTGAGTGGAGGTCCTGTATGGTCAGTGGAGATGATACAGTGGACAGTGAGTGGAGGTCCTGTATGGTCAGTGGAGCTGATACAGTGGACAGTGAGTGGAGGTCCTGTATGGTCAGTGGAGCTGATACAGTGGACAGTGAGTGGAGGTCCTGTATGGTCAGTGGAGCTGATACAGTGGACAGTGAGTGGAGGTCCTGTATGGTCAGTGGAGCTGATACAGTGGACAGTGAGTGGAGGTCCTGTATGGTCAGTGGAGCTGATACAGTGGACAGTGAGTGGAGGTCCTGTATGGTCAGTGGAGCTGATACAGTGGACAGTGAGTGGAGGTCCTGTATGGTCAGTGGAGCTGATACAGTGGACAGTGAGTGGAGGTCCTGTATGGTCAGTGGAGCTGATACTGTGGACAGTGAGTGGAGGTCCTGTATGGTCAGTGGAGCTGATACAGTGGACAGTGAGTGGAGGTCCTGTATGGTCAGTGGAGATCATACAGTGGACAGTGAGTGGAGGTCCTGTATGGTCAGTGGAGATGATACAGTGGACAGTGAGTGGAGGTCCTGTATGGTCAGTGGAGCTGATACAGTGGACAGTGAGTGGAGGTCCTGTATGGTCAGTGGAGCTGATACAGTGGACAGTGAGTGGAGGTCCTGTATGGTCAGTGGAGCTGATACAGTGGACAGTGAGTGGAGGTCCTGTATGGTCAGTGGAGCTGATACAGTGGACAGTGAGTGGAGGTCCTGTATGGTCAGTGGAGCTGATACAGTGGACAGTGAGTGGAGGTCCTGTATGGTCAGTGGAGATGATACAGTGGACAGTGAGTGTAGCTCCTGTATGGTCAGTGGAGATGATACAGTGGACAGTGAGTGTAGGTCCTGTATGGTCAGTGGAGCTGATACAGTGGACAGTGAGTGGAGGTCCTGTATGGTCAGTGGAGATGATACAGTGGACAGTGAGTGTAGGTCCTGTATGGTCAGTGGAGCTGATACAGTGGACAGTGAGTGTAGATACAGGGAGGTGGTTGGAATGTTATCAGTGTACTTGCATACAGCTTGATCTCTAATCTCCTCCTTCAGGCTTCTACAGTTGTGCGCTGACCCTTCGACCCATGACGGACCAGCAGATCAAGGTGCTGAGCGTGTCCATGACGAACGTGGTGGTGCGCGCGGCCGTGGAGGGGAGCCACTTTTCCGGAGAGCAGGTCGGCGCTCAGCTGCCCATAAACCCGGGATTCTACGCTGACCAGACGGATATCATTCTGAGCAGCCAGCACAGCTCTGCTGACCTCACTGTCTACGCAGCCTCAGCAGCTCTCCAGCACCTGGAGGTAACTTCTCCACCTCTCCATCATCTGGGATCTTAAGTGTTGTTAGTGATGATCCAAGGTTCGGTGCAGTGGAATGCAATTCAACCTTATTGTCATTATGAAACTAAAGGCTGTGCAGTGTGATGAAACAGTCAGGCTGCTTCTCCAGTGCAGTACTCTAGAAAGTTAGAGTTTAAAACGAAGGTTGAGAAGTTATTAAAAGAGATTCTAAACAAAATAGTGTGAAAGATTTTGGCCAAAACCAAAATGTAGAACATGCTTAGGCGACAAACAAACCCAAACAAACAAACAGTTTATCTTCAGTAGAGCGAATAAACTGTACATGGTATGTAGGCTACAGTGTGTGGAATTCTCACTGATGGTCAACCGGAGCAGTTAATTCCATTATTTACTGGTTATATATATTTTTTATTTTGAATTGATTGATTGTTCTTTTGCATCAAAAGCTAAAGCTACCAGTGGCGTGTCGTACTCGCACCGACTTTCTGCTTCTGTTGTTTTACTGTCCTGATAAACTGAACACATTTTACATCAAAGTACTGAAGTGCTCACTACTCAAGATGCAGCAGCATCAACAGAACAAGAAGAGTTGGATCCATCGTTCCTTTCCCGAATGCCAGGCAGGGATGGCAGCCACGTGATGTCAGTTATTTAGAGAGACTGTAGATCAGCAGCACCAAAGCTTTCATCCTCGACTCCCACTATAGAGGACACAGCTTTGACCTCCTCTGCAGAGACGACTGGGTCTTTGTGGATGAGCCGCAGACAGATGTGTGGAGTAGAAATTGTGAGTTGATGTAACACATACCTGCTAAGCTTAGTGAAGTATTCATCATTAACCAGAATAACATCTAGGGCTGTCGCAATAACTGCAATATTGTAGTAGCGTGCTATTGACCTGCCGACCGCAGGGAACTGCAAGCAACCGTCACACCGCAATGTTCGTGTTTTCATTTTTTCAGAAGGTTCTTCTCGCTTGTGCAGGTTAATTATTATTTAATGGTCACAAAAACAAATGCGACTTGGCCAGTTTGGAAGCATTTCGGCTTCCAACCGAATGAAAAGGGAGAGCCAGCCAATGTAGACGAGGCAGTATACAAAAAAACCTGTGCCCGAAAGGTTGCTATGAAACGGGCGAATACATCGAGATCCCACCTAGCTACCCATCATCCAGCTATCGAAGCCCAACTGCTCACACCAGCACCAACCAGCCGTGGAGCAGCCTCATAAGGAGCAGCCCAGGTTGGTTCCAGCCCACAGTACAGTCGTGAAAGTCTGCCGTAGATGGAGATGGTTCCGTTTAGCCCAGTCGAGAAACCGGCGTTCAGGTCTATGCTTGAGAAATTCTAGAAGCAATACGAGTCGCCTGGTAAGACGTGTTTTTCTGAGACGACTGTCCTGAAAATGTTTAAGACAGTAAAGACGTTTTATTACTAAAGGAAGGGTTTAGTTTTCCTTCTTTTTTTTTTATTTAAACGAATTCTGATCTCATGGGCTCTTCTGTTTTTTTGCCTTTCTTTACACAGAGTATATCAATCCTAGACTATAAGCTAGACTTTCTTCCAGCAAAGAGTGAAGGAGCGTTCTTATGGCACGTCATTAGTCTTACGTGCTCTGCATTTAACAGTAAAGGACTGTTTAATTTGTCCTGCAACTATATATATATATATATATATATGAATATGTGTATATATATATATATATATATATTCATATTCCTAACTGTATGTATATATATATATATATATATATATATATATATATATATATATATATATATATATATATATATATATATATTCCT
>CM038718.1:43444165-43541665 GCA_021613375.1 Megaleporinus macrocephalus
AACCAGAATTCTTCCCAAGCTATTTTGGAGCATTTCTATTGGTCCGTTCATTATGAAACTTTCACACCATGTAAAGAGCAGTTGTTGTGTTTAAATGTTTAAATGAGCACTGTAATTAATGTAAATTTCATTTGGATATACAACAGTATCTTACTGTTTTTTATAATAATTGTAAAATACTAATAAATAATCACACAGCGTATTTACACAGTAATGCAATCAGTTGCCCAATAACAGAAAATAACTAATTTATCAGCATATTACAGTATTTTCTGTCAACCTTTTGAAATATTCACCATCATCCCTTCACAGTCCAGTCACTATCCACTATATAAACACTATAATGTTTCTTTTAATGATTCCTGTTTTTAATTAAACTGTCCAAACTGCTTCTACTCATTTAAGTGATAAAATATATGTAGTGGGCGGAGCCAGCCTATTGGGCTCAGCTAAGTTAGGACTCTTTCAGCTCATTCAGTCAGTGCAGAAAGTGCCGGGCAGCTCGTATTGTGTTCATTTTCAAAATAAAGAAAATCTAAATCAGTTATTAGACGAGGAGACGCGAGCTGGTGCATTTACAGCTGATACGTTTGGACTGCAGCTGCGGTGGTCCTCGTGAAAATCAAGAAAAAGGAAGCTGTTAACGTTGCTTCTCCTAATGTTTGCAGCTATATGGTTTTGTCAGTATAATTATTAAACTTTTAAGATATAAGATACTGTTAGTTAGGTCTGTTTCATTTAGTGACTAAATTTAGCAAAGAAACTGTAGCTTGAACAGTGTTGGCTAGCTAGCTGGCTGGCTGGCTAGTTGGTTAGAACCATAAATACATAAATTACTGTCATATACTGTAATTCAATTTACAGTACAATACACTTAAAATAAATGACAGTAGATGCACTGTTAAATAAGTTAAATACTGGTGTCTCTGCTGCCGGAATTTTACTGTTAATTTACAGATATTTTTTTTATAATTTTTTATTTTATTTTATATTATTTATTTTATGTTTTATAATATTTATTTTATACTTATTGATGCGCTGTTCAATAACAGTTAAATACTGGTGTCTCTGCTGCTGGAATTTTACTGTTAATTTACAGATATTTATTTTATAATTTTTTATTTTATTTTATATTATTTATTTTATGTTTTATAATTTTTTATTTTATACTTATTGATGCGCTGTTCAATAACAGTTAAATACTGGCGTCTCTGCTGCTGGAATTTTACTGTTAATTTACAGATAAATTTTTTATTTGTTTTTTGTATTTTATATTATTTATTTTATATTTTATGATATTTATTTTTTGTATTTTATATTATTTATTTTATACTTTTTGATGCGCTGTTCAATAACAGTTAAATACTGGCGTCTCTGCTGCCGGAATTTTACTGTTAATTTACAGATAATTTTTTGTATTTTTTATTTTAGATTTTATAATATTTATTTTATATGATTTATTTTATACTTTTTTACAGTGAGGTGGAAAACCAACTATCGACAAAAATGACACGTTTTCATTGGACAGTCGAGTTCCCATTGCAATGGGCCCTATATTAAATGGTGTCATGTGACTCACCATCAGTAACACTGTGTACCAGGTTTGGCCTGAATTTGACCTCCTAACCTCTCCACTGTCTTCTGCTCTAGCCACGCCAGCGGCCAGCCCCTATAACCACACTGCGGCCTCCAGCATGAAGGGCAGCCCGAGGTTGCGCCTGTTTTCGCCGGACTACAACTCGCGGTGAAAGGCAGACCCCGAGCGGCCCCTCTTTTTTTCTGGAAGTGCCTTCTCTGCGTGGGGCGCTCGGGCGGCGCTCGCTCGCGGGCACAGAGTAATAGCTTTTCCCTGATTACAGCTTGCGTTTGCGTTTAATTAGTATTGGTCCTTGCGCTGCGACTCTGAAGCGTCAGTGTTCCTGCAGGCCGTGTGTGGAGTGTGTCGGGTACATGCGTGTGGTATTAGTACCAGTGATTGTTTTCGTATTTAATTAATTTACTGTTTGCGGAGACGTTTTGTTTTGTTTGGCCGTGTGTGTTTTATATGACTGCCAGTTGTTGTGTTTTTATTCTAAAGGACCGTACATGTGAACGGTGATCTCCGAGAAACTCAGGACAAACCCTACTATGCGGCACAGACGCTCGGCAGTGCCAACGCTGCCAATCTGAGATACACGCTGTAGCATATTATGTTGTGGTTGGTGTCGCCACTGAATCCGTCCCGGCTATGAGCGTGAAGTTTATTATTATTATAGTCCTCAATGCGGGAAAGGCATCGGCCAGTCTGTTGGATCTGTGATCGTTTTGTTTCTACTGTGTATTTTGTATGGGGCAGATTCTCACCTCGACTGATGTGAAACAAGTGAAGTCCTCAAACCAACTGCCAACCTTTCACAGTCGTTAGCCGACATAGTCTTGTCCCTCGTTCAATTTATCATTTCTTTTTTTTTTTTTTTCTTTTTTTTCTTTTTTTAAGCACCATATTAGCTTCATAGGCTCCCAGTGTGGTGGTGTTAGCCTGAGTCAAAGCATCTCTTCACTTCTGGACATTTGGGGTATGTTGGGGCGAACACAGATCTTGCTCCAGTACAAACTGAGTCTGTAAAAACTACTCCAGCTCGAGTAGGGCTAGAAAAGAAAAGAGAGAATCTCATTGGGCCGTCACGATTATCCAATGAAAATGAAGAAAATTGATGGATTACCTATCCTATGAACCAATCTATCCACACTGTGAACAGGATAATGATAGAACCCTGTTGGGCAGCCTGACTGTTCTCCACTGGGGGGAGCTGTTGTCCTACTATGCGGCCAGTCTGTTGGATCTATGATCGTTTTGTTTCTACTGTGTATTTCATATCGTGCAGCTTCTCACTTCGACTAATGTGAAACAAGTCAAGTCCTCAAACCAACTGCGAACTACTGGTCTGGTTCCAGTACAAACTGGCCAATTAAATAATGGACTGGTTCCGTTACTGGAGCTCCTCTGTTGAAGTTAATCCAGCCCGAGTATGGCTATAGTTAGTCGTTCTTCTACGTCAAGATTATCCAATGAAAATTGAGAAAATTGATTGATGACCTATCCTATGAACTGATCTATCCACACTGTGAACAGGATAATGCTAGAACTCTTGGGCAGGCTGACTGTTCTCTACTAGGGGGAGCTGTTGTGCTACTATGCGGCCAGTCTGTTGGATCTGTGGTTGTGTTGTTTCTGTGTAATTGGTGGCTCAGAAGTGGAGGTAGGTTTATTTCTGAGCCCGTATGGTGCAGCTTCTCACCTCGACTGATGTGAAACAAGTGAAGTCCTCAAACCAACCGCCAACCTTTCACAGCCGCTACTGTACACGGAAATTTCGTTTCGTTTTTTTGTCTTAGCACCATATTGGCTTCGTAGACTCCCAATGTGGTTGTGTTACCCCAGAAATTCAGAAGTGAAGAGATGTTTTAGATCAGGCTATGTTGAGGCGAACACAAGTCCTGTTCCAGTACAAACTGGGCAATTAAATAATGGACTGGTTCTGTTACTGGACCTCCTCTGATAAAGCTAGTCCAGCTCGAGTCGGGCTATAGTTAATCTTTCTTTTACATTCAGAAAAGAAAGAAGGAATCTCATTGGGCCATCAAGATTATCCAATGAAAATTAAGAAAATTGATTGATTAGCTGATTTATCCACACTGTGAACAGGATAATGACAGAACCCTGTTGGGCAGGCTGACGGTTCTCCACTAGGGGGAGCTGTTACCTACTGTGTGTCCAGTCTGTTGGATCTGTGGTTGTGTTGGTTCTACTGTGTATTTGGTGGCTCAGAAGTGGCGGGAGGTTTAATTCTGAGGCCGTATGGTGCAGCTTCTCACCTTGACTGATGAGAAACGAGTGAAGTCCTCAAACCAACTGCCAACCTTTCACAGTCCCTAGCCGACATAGTCTTGTCCCTCATTCAATTTATCATTTCTTTAATTTTTTTTACTTTTAGCACCATATTAGCTTCGTAGACTCCCAATGGGGTGGTGTTAGCTCGAATTAAAACATCTCTTGGGGCATGTTGGGGCGAACACAGATCCTGTTCCAGTACAAACTGGCCAGTTAAAGTCCATTACTGGACCTCCTCTGGTAAAACTAGTCCAGCTCAAGTCGGGCTATAGTTAGTCGTTCTTCTACATTTAGAAAAGAAGGAATCTCATTGGGCCATCAAGATTATCCAATGAAAATTAAGAAAATTGATTGATTGCCTGTCTTATGAGCTGATCTATCCACACTGTGAACAGGATAATGACAGAACCCTGTTTGGCAGGCTGACGGTTCTCCACTAGGGGGAGCTGTTATGCTACTGTGCGGCCAGTCTGTTGGATCTGTGATCGTTTTGTTTCTACTGTGTATTCCGTATCGTGCAGCTTCTCACCTCGACCGATGTGAAACAAGTGAAGTCTTCAAACCAACTGCGAACCTTTCACAGCCGCTACTGTACACGGTGTCTGGAGCCGATATTTACAGTAGCAGCTCTGAAGGAACACCTGGACGTGAGGGTCGTACTGTAAAAGTGACCTAATTGTGAATCGTTTTGATTTTTGTCCCCGCCCTGCGTACCTCAGGGGGCGGGATCAGGAGCCGTGAAGTGGCCGGACGACTGCAGCTTCGTATAAAATGAGGAATCGTTTTTTGAGTTTGTTTTAATTCTCTGTTCTTATTGATCCAGCTCCGCTCGCGTACCGCTCCTGATTTCTAATGTGAGATTCAAGCTTTAAGGAATCGTTCCGTCCTCATCTTCTCAATTTAGGTTGTATATTTTAGATTGCGAGCTTGCCTGCCCTGAAAGTGTGTGTGTATGTATGTATAATGTACTATTATATATATATGCGTTTATAGAATGCTTTGTTTTGTAACGTTTATTTGCTGATCTTTACTAAATAAATGTCCTTTTTACAAAAACTCAATTGTTTTGACTTATTTAAACTTTAAGGTTACTCAAGGGTGTAGGAGTGCTTTTGACATTGGCGGGGGGACAAATTTCCTAATATGAATTAAAGCCCACCCTATCCCCTTTAATATTATCTATATGCTGATTCCACTGTAGGTAAGGTAGTAAATCACTGTATGTTTAGTGACGGAGAACAACATTTGTGAAATTACAGTAAATTATAAATAAATAAACAAAATATAAAATTATCTGTACGTCTGTTAATTATTAGATAAATCCAATTAAAGATCACTTTACAAACTAAACAAGATCATCACATTACATGCTACAAACTTTTGAATTATATGTACAGGGTCTGGATTATATACATATAGAACCAAAAAATATATTTTTTATTTATTATTTTTTTTATTTATTATTTTTATAAACTTTAACATAAGTTTCATGACAAGACCAGACTAACATTTAATGTCCCAAACAGCACCCTCTGGAACATTACATACTGACTACTGAAAGCACTTCTAATGATGCCATCCTTTTCTTTATTTATTAATTTCTTTATTTTATTTGTTTGTTTGTAGTGTAGTAGTAGTCTGTAGTTTGGGGCGTGGCCAGAGAGTAATGTAACTATGTTTCAGAGTGTTTCTGACTAAAGTTAATATAAACGTTAACTAACCCAAACCCTCCTAGTCTGTTACCATAACAACACATTATACTAAAGCTGTTGTATTGTAGTGTATATGGTCATCATTGTTATTCACTGCTCTCATCACTGACCTCGCGTTTAAAGCTGGTGAGAGCTACTCGACGCTCCAGCGAGGGGAGAGCTCGGCTCAGTGAAGCTGCTGACTGCAGGATATTTCTGAACAGGCATCTCAACACAAGCCTCAACACAGTGAAAGACCCAGACCACCTAACAACCAGAGCCCATTACTAACAAACACGTTGTGTGAATTGTGAAGGCTGCAAAAATTTTAAATAAGTTTTTAAACAGTTTCTGCTTTTCTGTGGTTTAATTTTTGGGTGGGACAAACCTACCTGTTTCTGATATTGGGTGGGACACGTCCCCCCGGGACCTATCTGAATTTAATTTCCATTAAAGCAGGCCTGTTCAAGTCCACCATCACGTTAATGGTAATCGCAAAAACCAGGTTATAGATAATAATAATAATAAACAGGTTATATATAATAATAATAATAATAATAATAATAATAAACAGGTTATATAAAATAATAAACAGGTTATATATAATAGGTTATAGATACTAATAAACCGGTTATAGATAATAGATTATAGATACTAATAAACAGGTTAAAGATAATAATAGGTTATAGATAATAATAAACAGGTTATAGAGAGTAATAAATAGGTTATAGATAATAATAATAAACAGATTATAGAGAATAATAAACAGTTTATAGATAATAATAAACAGGTTATAGATAATAAATAGGTTATAGATAATAATAAATAGGTTATAGATAATAATAAACAGATTATAGAGAATAATAAACAGTTTATAGATAATAATAAACAGGTTATAGATAATAGGTTATAAATAATAAACAGGTTATTCATAATAATAAACTGGTTATCGATCATAAATAGGTTATAGATAATAATAAACAGCGTATAGATACTAATAAACAGGTTATAGATAATAAACAGCTTATAGATAATAAATAGGTTATAGATAATAAACAGGTTATAGATAATAAACAGGTTATAGATGATAATATAGAATGAGTACCTCTTTTTGGGATCTGAAAGTGAGGTTAATGTCTACATTGATCCTGATTTGACACAATTCCTTCTTTCTCAAGGCTAGTTTAGTGAGTGTTCCCTCTATTACACTTTAATTATGTGCCACAGTTTGGGGTTGCTGTTGACGCCCTGCACTGAAAAGAGATGTATAGTCTTTTCCCTCGTTCAATATCTCATTTCGTTTGTTTTTCTTAGCACCATATTAACTTTGTAGACTCTCAATGTGCTGTTATTGTCCAGAAGTGCAGATGTTTTGATTCGGGCTGTTTGGGGTATGTTGGGGCAAACACAAGTCCTGTTCCAGTACAAACTGGCCAATTAAATAATGGACTGATTCTGTTACTGGACCCCCTCTGGTAAAACTAATACAGCTTATAAAAATAGAAGAAAGAAGAAATGTCATTGGGTCATCAGGATTATCTAATTTAAATTAAGAAAAACTGATTAATTATGTATTTTATGAACTGATTTATCAACACTTTAAACAGGATAATGATAGAGCCCTGTTTGGCAAGGCTGACTGTTCTCCACAAGGGGGAGCTGTTAGAATGAGCATCACGGAAAGACACTTTACACTAAGCCAGTAAGTGAACTTGGGCAAGACTCTAAAGTAAATGTGAAGTAATAACATAAAAGGTTTTGTTTCACATTATTATGACCACCAGCTAATACCCAGAGTTGCTGTCATCTGTAGCACTGACAGCAGCTAGATGGACTGGGAGACTCAATAAGCTCCTGGTAGGTGGTCACAGGTATCTGAAGTCATGCTGACTGCAGTGCATCCCACAGCTGCTGGAGGGAGCGTGAAGGAGGATCTATACAGCCAACACCACCATCCAGGTGGTCCCACAGATGCTCAGTTGGGTTCAAGTCTTGGGAATTAGGGGTCCAGGGTAGTACTTGGAAGTCAGCTGTTCCAAATAACGTGGAACACTTGTGTGACATGTCGCATTGTCTTGCTGAAGATCCCATCCACCCCAGAGAAGACCACCAGCATGTATGGTGTACGTGATCTGCAAGGATAGATTCAGACCGAAATCGGTTGAGAGTGTCTTCCATGTGGAAGAGTGGGTCCAGAGAATGCCATGAAAACATTCCCCAGACCAGAACACTGCCATCTACACGCTAGAGTGGTCATAATAATGTGACTTGGCATTATTTGGCCTCTATGAATTAAAATATCCTTCTTTCAAAACAAGTGCATGATATATAATAACCTGATGGACAGATCCGGTGTGGCGATCTCTTTGAAGAATCGAATGTCAATATAAGCCGGGCGTAAATTGATCCTTGGTGGCCGTTCGGCTTTTCACCGAAACCTGGAGATGAAGTATTTGAGAGAGGCCCTGGGTTATTTCCATGGCATCCATTTGTTCAATATCATTTTCAAATGAGCTGTAGGGGGCAATACGTCCTCAGTCTCTCCATTTATCTGGTGGACAGCTCGACATGAGGGTCAAGGTGGAGCCGCTGATGGTTTTCATTTGGCCGTGGAGTGAAGAGTGATTATAAAATAGGCTTCATGTATTCGGCATAGCGCACAGCAGCACTCCGTCATGTAAATAGCCTCTTTTCTAGCAGCGTGAAGCGGAGTCTGTCCCCACTTTCGTCCTCAGATTTATGGCAGAAGGTGTCCCTTTGTTGACCTGGAGGCCCTGAGTTTCTAGAATTCAGCCGAGGAGAGTGGGCCAGCAATGCCTTTGTGATATTTTAAATGTAAGCAATCTGGGGGATGTGGATATTAGGCTGTGATCATTAGTGTTCATACCCCAACTCCTCCATCGTCAGGTATCTTGTGGGATATTTGGGGGAAAATAAATATGCAGTTGGTGATAGTGGTGAGAAGGTGATAGTGAGTCACTGTAGTACCATATTGTACCAGAAGAGGTGATAGTGAGTCACTGTAGTACCACTTTGTACCTGAGAGGTGATAGTGAGTCACTGTAGTACCATATTGTACCAGAAGAGGTGATAGTGAGTCACTGTCGTACCACTTTGTACCTGAAGAGGTGCTAGTGAGTCACTGTAGTACCACTTTGTACCTGAAGTGGCGATAGTGAGTCACCGTAGTACCACTTTGTACCTGAAGAGGTGATAGCGAGTCACTGTAGAACCACTTTGTACCTGAAGAGATGATAATGAGTCACTGTAATACCACTTTGTACCTGAAGAGGTGATAGTGAGTCACTGTAGAACCACTTTGTACCTGAAGAGGTGATAGTGAGTCACTGTAGAACCACTTTGTACATGAGGAGGTGATAGTGAGTCACTGTAGAACCACTTTGTACCTGAAGAGGTGATAATGAGTCACTGTAATACCACTTTGTACATGTAGAGGTGATAGTGAGTCACTGTAGAACCACTTTGTACATGAGGAGGTGATAGTGAGTCACTGTAGAACCACTTTGTACCTGAAGAGGTGATAGTGAGTCACTGTAGAACCACTTTGTACCTGAAGAGGTGATAGTGAGTCACTGTAGTACCACTTTGTACCTGAAGAGGTGATAGTGAGTCACTGTAGAACCACTTTGTACCTGAAGAGGTGATAATGAGTCACTGTAGAACTACTTTGTACCTGAAGAGGTGATAGTGAGTCACTGTAGTACCACTTTATACCTGAAGAGGTGATAGTGAGTCACTGTAATACCACTTTGTACCTGAAGAGGTATAAATAGTGAGTCACTGTAGAACCACTTTGTACCTGAAGAGGTGATAGTGAGTCACTGTAACACCACTTTATACCTGAAGAGGTATAAATAGTGAGTCACTGTAGAACCACTTTGTACATGAGGTGGTGATAGTGAGTAACTGTAGCGTAGAGTAGAATCAGTCCAACATGTGAGGATGAGGAAGTAGTGCTGCTGCCCCAACGCTGTATTCTAATCTCTTGTCAATCGAGCTTAGATGGCAGTGAATCTTCTGGTAGAAGGAAGAGTCTAGAGGAGGTGATGTTCTGGATGGGAGGTGTTGTAAATGTCCTGAAGCCTTGGCAGACTGCATCCAGTGATCTGCTCTGCTGTCCTGATTATGTTCTGGAATTTGACTCGTTCTTGTGAAGTGGAGGAACCAGACTAGATGGTTATGGATGATGATGTGAGGATGGACCTAATGATCGATGTGTAGAACTGGATCGTCTGCAACGTCTGCAGCAGCTTAAATTCCATCAGGAAGAACTTCCTTCCTGTGCTGTCTTGGCTGTGGACACTGTGTTCCTTTCCCACTTCAGATCTCTGGATAAGGTTGATGCCCAGGAACTCCCCAGTGAGGGGGGTGGCGGGGTCTTCAGGATCTTCACCACTAATTCCTTAGAGATACAGTCACTGGTGTAGACAAGAAAGAGGGAGGGAGCACACACACAAGCTTGTGGTACTCCAGTACTGAGGGAGTGTGTGTGTGTGTTTATATATATATATATATATATATATATATATAATATCATGTATTGTTTTACACAGTGCCCTCCACATCAGTCTACCACAGACCTGCTGCTGCTGTTATGAACGCTCTGAACTCTCTGAGCTGAACTGAAAGCGGCTGTTACGTTTCAGGAATCGTTCCGCTCTAGAAATTCTGCCGGGCTGACCTGGCACAACACCATGGACCAGTTGGACAGTGGCCATCTCAGGTGGAGCTTCAGAAGAGAGAGCTGCAGATAACACCTGACCACAGGCCCGTCTTTCACCACAGCCAGTGCTGGCCAGTGAAGCTAATCACTCCATTCAGCTGCTTTCACTGCAAAGGAACACAGTCGGGAAGCCGGTGGAGGAAATACACAGCACACAGGAGTGAAATAAGGCTCACACCCCATCCCTCCCACAACCCATCACCCACCCCCAATGACCCAGGCCCAAATAACCCACCCAGCCCACCCATAACCCACACATTACCCATTAACCCACCAACTCATCCATAACCCATCACCCACCCCCAATGACCCAGGCCCAAATAACCCACCCATAACCCACCCATAACCCATTAACCCACCAACTCATCCATAACCCGTTAACCCACCCTCCCCAAACAAGCCATCACACCTAACTCACCCACTATCAACTCACCCACTCTCAACTCACCCACTCTCAACTCACCCACCCTCAACTCATCCACTCACAACTCTCTCACCCACCAACAACTCACTCACTCACCCACAACTCACTCACCCACCAACAACTCACTCACTCACCCACAACTCTCTCACCCACCAACAACTCACTCACTCACCCACAACTCACTCACCCACCCACAAGTCACCCACCCACAACTCAACCACTCTCAACTCACCCACCCACAACTCATCCACTCTCAACTCAACCACTCACAACTCACCCACCCACAACTCATCCACTCTCAACTCACCCACTCTCAACTCACCCACCCACAACTCATCCACTCTCAACTCACCCACCCACAACTCATCCACTCTCAACTCAACCACTCACAACTCACCCACCCACAACTCATCCACTCTCAACTCACCCACTCTCAACTCACCCACCCACAACTCATCCACTCTCAACTCACCCACTCTCAACTCACCCACCCACAAGTCACCCACCCACAACTCAACCACTCACAACTCACCCACCCACAACTCATCCACTCTCAACTCATCCACCCACAACTCTCTCACCCACCAACAACTCACTCACTCACCCACAACTCACTCACCCACTCACAAGTCACCCACCCACAACTCACCCACCCACAACTCACCCACTTTCAACTCACCCACTCTCAACTCTTATTAGTTAGAGAAACATCTAGTAATTTTTCATGATGTTACTGAGATTTTTCAGTCTGTTTAAAGATATTTGTACTGATTTCACTCGACGCTGACCAGTGCAGCTCCTCTACTCACTCATTCCAGCTGCTTCCACTGAAATAGAACACAGTCCTGACGCCAGCGAAGGAAAGACATTGCAAATGGAAGTGAAATACAGCTCATACCCACTCCCACCCATGCCTAGAAAACCCACCCATAACCCATCCACATCCCACCCACAACCCACCCACAACCCATCCACATCCCACCCACAACCCACCCACAACCCACCCACAACCCACCCACAACCCACCCACAACCCACCCACAACCCACCCACAACCCACCCACAACCCATCCACATCCCACCCACAACCCTTCCACATCCCACCCACATCCCACCCACAACCCACCCACAACCCACCCACAACCCACCCACAACCCACCCACAACCCATCCACATCCCACCCACATCCCACCCACATCCCACCCACAACCCACCCACAACCCACCCACAACCCTTCCACATCCCACCCACAACCCACCCACAACCCTTCCACATCCCACCCACAACCCATCCACATCCCACCCACAACCCTTCCACATCCCACCCACAACCCACCCACAACCCATCCACATCCCACCCACATCCCACCCACAACCCACCCACAACCCACCCACAACCCTTCCACAACCCTTCCACATCCCACCCACAACCCATCCACATCCCACCCACATCCCACCCACAACCCACCCACAACCCACCCACAACCCACCCACAACCCACCCACAACCCATCCACATCCCACCCACATCCCACCCACAACCCACCCACAACCCACCCACAACCCTTCCACATCCCACCCACAACCCACCCACAACCCATCCACATCCCACCCACAACCCACCCACAACCCACCCACAACCCTTCCACATCCCACCCACAACCCATCCACATCCCACCCACAACCCATCCACATCCCACCCACAACCCACCCACAACCCACCCACAACCCTTCCACATCCCACCCACAACCCATCCACATCCCACCCACAACCCATCCACATCCCACCCACAACCCTTCCAAAACCGACCTACAACCACCTTATAAGGCAGACAAACATCTAGTAATTTGTCATTATGTCATTAAGATATTTGTAAAATGGAGCCGGGACCTTAGTGGAGCAAAACATTGCACATGGAAGTGAAATATGGCTCACACCCCCTCCCGGCCCAGCCCCGCCCACCAGCCACGCCTCCCGACCACCTTAGAAGAGGGCTTTTCAACCAGTTTCTAGATATTTGTACTCGTTTTCTAGATCTCTTTGTTTGAACAGTTTTGTAAACTCACCTGTTAATGCCCTCACCTAGCATACCTTTACTGAGCACTCTCACAGGTACACCTACACTGTCCACTGTACCAGCTCCACTGACCATACCGGACCTCCACTCACTGTCCACTGTACCAGCTCCACTGACCATACAGGACCTCCACTCACTGTCCACTGTACCAGCTCCACTGACCATACAGGACCTCCACTCACTGTCCACTGTACCAGCTCCACTGACCATACAGGACCTCCACTCACTGTCCACTGTATCAGCTCCACTGACCATACAGGAGATACACTCACTGTCCACTGTATCAGCTCCACTGACCATACAGGACCTCCACTCACTGTCCACTGTATCAGCTCCACTGACCATACAGGACCTCCACTCACTGTCCACTGTATCAGCTCCACTGACCATACAGGACCTACACTCACTGTCCACTGTATCAGCTCCACTGACCATACAGGACCTCCACTCACTGTCCACTGTATCAGCTCCACTGACCATACAGGACCTCCACTCACTGTCCACTGTATCAGCTCCACTGACCATACAGGACCTCCACTCACTTTCCACTGTATTAGCTCCACTGACCATACAGGACCTCCACTCACTGTCCACTGTACCAGCTCCACTGACCATACAGGACCTACACTCACTGTCCACTGTATCAGCTCCACTGACCATACAGGACCTACACTTACTGTCCACTGTATCAGCTCCACTGACCATACAGGACCTCCACTCACTGTCCACTGTATCAGCTCCACTGACCATACAGGACCTCCACTCACTGTCCACTGTATCAGCTCCACTGACCATACAGGAGCTACACTTACTGTCCACTGTATCAGCTCCACTGACCATACAGGACCTCCACTCACTGTCCACTGTATCAGCTCCACTGACCATACAGGACCTACACTTACTGTCCACTGTATCAGCTCCACTGACCATACAGGACCTACACTCACTGTCCACTGTATCAGCTCCACTGACCATACAGGACCTACACTCACTGTCCACTGTATCAGCTCTACTGACCATACAGGACCTCCACTCACTGTCCACTGTATCAGCTCTACTGACCATACAGGAGCTCCACTTTACAGACTGTAGTTCATCTGATTCTCTGTATACTTTATTACTCTGTTCTTTAATGATCAGGACCCCCACAGGACCACCACAGAGCAGATACTATTAGGGAGGTGGATCATTCTCAGCACTGCAGTGACACTGACATGGTGGTGGTGTGTGTTGTGCCGGTGTGAGTGGATCAGGCACAACGGTAAGTGGGACTAATAACATTTTCAGTGAGTCTACATACGAACACAGTGACCACTGAGGTTTTAATGCTGCTCTTCTCAGAACAATAGACTGACCACCCCAGGGGTCCAGACCTCAGTGAATGTGTTTGGGGTTGTAGGGATCAGCTTCTAAGACTGAGTTTTGAGGCGTGTCTCCTAAAAGAAAAGAAAAGAGAAGAAAAGAAAGGAAGCTGTAATGAAGGTGGAGCGGTGCCTGTCCGAGTACTTTCCTGCCCGCAGTGGTCACAGCCTCCTTGCTAATGTAACCCACTTAGCTGGACTGGCTGGAAAAATGAGGTTGCAGGCACGCAGAGTCATTCCTCCAGTCCGCCAGCAGAGGGACTGAGTCTCTGGTGTCCCTGGAGGAACAAGTTGCTCTTTCACAGCTGAGCTGAGATTGAATATGACTTTTAAAGGGTCTGTGTGATGATGAAGGATGAAGAACACGTCTGCTGTTCTCCACCTCAGAGCTCGTAACCTCTGGAGATGTTCTTCATGCATGATTCAGCAAAATGTATTGATGTATATATATATATATATATATATATATGTGTGTATATGTATCAGTTATTATAATTAAAGAACACTCTCAAAAAAATGGTTCTTTAAGGGTTCTTTAGAAGTACTTGCATGCCTAAACGCTTCTTAGCATGGTTCTTCAGTTTGTTGTGTTCATGTGGTTCTATATAGCATCAAAAAGGCTTGACATCATAGCATTGTCAGAACTCAGAACTCAGAATCTTGTTTATATACATATACAACACATTCTCAGTCAATCTGAAGAACCATTTAAAGAGCATAAGAACCTACTTAGAACCATTTTATGCTTAGGTTCTTTGCATTGTGAAATGGTTCTATATAGCATTAAAATGCTCTGTGGTGTGTTTAAATAGCAGAACCTTCTATTTTGCAATCCAGTTCTCCAACATAGAGAAGAACCGTTTATAGAGCCTAAGAACCTAAAGAACTAGTAGTGAGTTTTAGCTTTGCTCCCAAAAAGTTGGTTCTTTGAAGGTTCTTTGGTAAAAGCAGGGGTTCTATTAAGAACCATGTATAGAATCAAATGCATGCTTACATGTGCCTTCATATTAATAGAGAATGTGTTTATATGATTTTACTAGAACCTCTATATAGAGCCAAGAAGCGTTCTTCTGTCGGTACACAAGCATTTCACCATCCAAAGAACCATCTGAAACACATAAGCCCCTAAAGAGCTAGTAGCAGTAGCACATGAAACCTTTTCATGCTTAAATGGTTCTTTGCTTTGTGAAATGGTTCTATATGACATCAAACAAGGTTCAGCGATATGTAAGAATTTTGCAAACGGTTCTCTGTCATAGAGAAGAACCTAAAAAGCAAGTAGTCGTACTACAATGGGTATTAGCTACACTTTTAAAAGATGGTTCTATAAGGGTTTTTTTAGTAAGACAATGGTTCTATATAAAGCCATGAGTGTGTAGAACCATATGAATGCTTAAATAGTTCTCTGCTTTGTGAAGTGGTTCTATGTGGCATCAAAAAGGTTCTGCAATGTGCAAGAATAGCAGAATCTTCTATTTTGCAAACAGGTTCTCTGTCAAAGAGAAGAACCTAAAAAGCATCTAGAAGTACTACAATGAGTATTAGCTACTCTCTTAAAAGATGGTTCTTCAAGGGTTTTTTAGTAAATATAATGGTTCTATATAGAGCCTTGCGTTCTGTGTAGAACCAGAATGCTTAAATGGTTCTTCATATTGATGTAGAATATGTGTATATGGTTCTACCTTAGCACCAAGAAGTGTTCTTTCATTGATATGCAAGTTCAACAATGGCAGAACCCAGAACCGTTGTATATGGTTAAATCTAGAACCATTCCAGAACCATATAAACACGTTCTCCATGAATCTGAAGAACCATGCATATGATAAGCATGCATATGACTCTATCTAGAGTTGGTGACTCTACACAGAGCTATTGTCTTTATTAATAAAGGAAGTAGTTCTACTTAAAGAACCTTCTCTTTAAGATCGTATGCTGATGATTGGTTAATTGATTAATGTATTGATTGATTGGTTGATTAATTGATTACTCAGACAGATTTTCTTTAGTAAATATAATGGTTCTATATAGAGTCATGAGTTCTGTGTAGAACCAGAATGCCTAAATGGTTCTTCATATTGATGTAGAATATGTGTATACGGTTCTACCTTAGCACCAGGAAGTGTTCTTTCATTGATATGCAAGTTCAACAATGGCAGAACCCAGAACCGTTGTATATGGTTAAATCTAGAACCATTCCAGAACCATATAAACACGTTCTCCATGAATCTGAAGAACCATGAATATGATAAGCATGCATATGACTCTATCTAGAGCTTGTGGCTCTACACAGATCTATTGTCTTTGTTAAAAAAGGAAGTAGTTCTAAACCTTCTGTTTAAGAGTGTATGCTGATGATTGGTTAATTGATTCATGTATTGATTGATTGGTTGATTGATTGATTGATTGATTACTCAAACAGAGCTCAGAATCCAACATCTGCTGAAATTTCAAATATTGAAATATTAAAACATTGATTGGAGCAAAAAGATAAAAGAGTTACGTTTGGCACGTGCGCTCGCGCGCGCGCCCCTGTGTCCCTAATACGCTTCCTCAAAGGCTTCAAAGCGGCTCCACCGTGTCACAATCGTGAAACTGAAGGTTAGTGTTGCTGCTGCGGGCGTTCTTTTAGTTTCCCACCCGTTTTCAGACACACCACGCCCCCCCTGCACCGTCATTGGCTCGCGTCGCCCCGCCCCCTGCGCTAAGATTGGCTTCTAGTTTATCAGTGAAATAAACCGATCCTAGTTCATCGCCAGCCAATCGCAGCGCAGCGGGCGTGGCCAGCCTCCGAAAACGGGTGGGAAAGAAAAATAACAACGCGTGGTGCAGTCAGTTTGCGTGCGCAGGCAGGAGCGGAAACTTCAGCGCTCGCGCTCCGCACTTCAGCTCGCTGGACATGGCCGTGAAGCGGGGCGCGCGGCCGCTCCGCGCGGCAGCAAACGTCGGAGACGCGTGTGTTCGGACGTGCCGAGCCTGAGCGCGAGCCTGAGCGCGAGCGCGATGGAGAGTCCGGGCGAGAACCCGAGCAGGGCTGCGGAGTATCTGACCGAGCTGAACCGGATCATAGAGACGCAGCAGGAGCAGTTGGCCAAGCAGCGGCTCCGGATAGAGGAGCTCGAGCAGCAAGTGGCCGACCTGCACAGCGAGAACGCGAGCCTGCGAGACCAGTACGAGCGGCATCTGCTCACCTGCAGGCTGCAGCAGCACAGCAGCAGCAGCGGTGGCGGCGTCGGCGTCGTCAACGCGCTAGGATGCATCCAGGAGAACGCCGCGCACGAAAAGTAAGAGCCGCGCCAAGCCGCGCGCCAGGCATGCCAATAACGCAGCCACTGCACTCGGACCTGTAATGCAATCACGGCAGCAATGCAATTATGTAGAGCAATTAAACCAGTAATGCAATTATACCCCTCAATCAGTTATGGCACTTGTGTCAATGATGCAAACCTATTAATAATGCATGCAAACAAATTAAACCAACTGCACCAACTCTGCTATAACAGTAATGCAGTTATACCAGTAATGCAGTCAAACATATGTTGCAACCATATTAGTAATGCAATTAAGTCAGTAAGCCAGTTATGGAAACAGTTGAGATACTTATATATCATAACAAAGCATAAATCACATCATATCAATAACACAATTCTATCAATATTCATATTAATCCAACTGTATCAACGATGCAGTAATAGTAATGCAGTTATACCAGTAATGCAGTCAAGCATATATTGCAACCATATTAGTAATGCAATTAATTCAGTCAGTCATTTAGCTATGCCATTAGTTGAGCTATGCCAGCAACAATGCATTTATATTAATACAACCACGTCAAGAATGCAATACTATTAATGCAGTTATGCCAGTAATGCAGTCAAAACTAATATTAATAATGCAATTAAGTCAATCTGGTTATACAATCAGACTCCAAGAAAACCACAATAAAAGCCTAAAGATCATAGGAATAATACAATTCTGTCAATAATGCATTCATATAACCCAACTGCATCAACAATGCAATGATATCAGTGCAGTAATGCAGTTAAATAACTGTTACAACCATATCAATGATGCAATAATCAATGAAGTAATAATTTAGTTATGCCAATAGTTGAGACACTGACATCCATCAGCATTGTATTTAAATTAATTATTATTCAACCACATCAACGATGCAATAATAGTAATGCAGTTATGCCAGAAATGCAGTCAAAACAAATATTAATAATGCAATTAAGCCAGTAAACCAGTTATGACAACAGTTGAGACAAATATTATATGAATAACACAATTCTGTCAATTTTCATATTAATCCAACTGTATCAACGATGCAGTAATAGTCATGCAGTTATACCAGTAATGCAGTCTAACATATATTGCAACCCTATTAATAATGCAATTAATTCAGTCAATCATTTAGTTATGCCAGTTGCTGAGACACTGTCAATAATGCATTCATATTAATCCAGCTGCTCCAACTATGCAATAATATTAATGCAGTTATGCCAGTAATGCAGTCAAAACTAATATTAATGATGCAATTAACAGTTGAGACACTAAACCATGATAAAAGCATATAGATGCAATACAATTTTGTCAATAATGCACTCATATTATTCAACTGCATCAACAATGCAATGATATCAGTGCTATGCAATGATAACTGTTACAACCATATGAATGATGCAATAAAGTCAATAGTTTAGTTATGTCAATAGTTGAGACACTGACATCCATCAACAATGAATTTATATTCATTCAACCACGTCAATGATGCAATACTATTAATGCAGTTATGCCAGAAGTGCAGTCAAAACTAATATTAATAATGCAATTAAGTCAATAATCTTTTTATGCCAACAGTCAAAACTCTTATAAACCAGAATAAATGCAAGAATATCATATCAATAATAGAATTATGTCAATATGCATGTTAATCCAACTGTATCAGTGATGCAGTAATAGTAATGCAGTTATACCAGTAATGCAGGCAAACAAATTTTGCAACCCTATTAATAAAGCATTTAATTCAGTCAATCATTTAGTTATGCTAAGGGTTAAGACACTGTCAATAATGCATTCATATTAATCCAACTATACCAGCTATGCAATAAAATTAATGCAGTTATGCCAGAAATGCAGTCAAAACTAATATTAATGATGCAATTAACAGTTGAGACACTAAACCATGATAAAAGCATATAGATGCAATACAATTTTGTCAATAATGCACTCATATTATTCAACTGCATCAACAATGCAATGATATCAGTGCTATGCAATGATAATTGTTACAACCATATGAATGATGCAATAAAGTCAATAGTTTAGTTATGTCAATAGTTGAGACACTGACATCCATCAGCATTGAATTTATATTAATTCAACAGGGTCTAGAATGCTATATTATTAACGCAGTTATGCCAGAAGTGCAGTCAAAACAAATATTAATAATGCAATTAAGTCAATAATCTGTTTATGCCAACAGTCAAAACTCTTATAAACCAGAATAAACGCAAGAATATCATATCAATAATAGAATTATGTCAATATGCATGTTAATCCAACTGTATCAATGATGCAGTAATAGTAATGCAGTTATACCAGTAATGCAGTCAAACAAATGTTGCAACCCTATTAATAAAGCATTTACTTCTGTCAATCATTTAGTTATGCTAAGGGTTAAGACACTGTCAATAATGCATTCATATTAATCCAACTATACCAGCTATGCAATAAAATTAATGCAGTTATGCCAGAAATGCAGTCAAAACTAATATTAATAATAATACAATCAAGTCATTAATCTGGTTAGACACTAAACCATAATAAAAGCATAATGATGCAATACAATTCTGTCAATAATGCATTCATATTAATCCAGATGCACCAACGATGCAATAATATTAATGCAGTTGTGCCAGTCAAACTAATATTTATAATGCAATCAAGTCAATAATCTGGTTATACCAACAGTTGAGACTCCAATAAACCAACAATAAAAGCATAAATATCATATCAATAATACAATACTGTCAATATTCCTATTAATCCAACTGTATCAACATCGCAATAATATCAGTGCAGTAATGCAGTTGAATAACGGCAGTCAGTAATTTAGCTACACCAATAGCTGAGACATCCATCAACAATGCATTTATATTAATTCAACCACGTCAACGATGCAATACTATTAATGCACTCATGCCAATAATGCAACCATATAAATGTTGTAGCTAACTTTATAATCCAGTCATATTAATAATGCAGTTAATTCAACAATTTAGTTACACCAGGACTTCATTCAAGACAATTATGTTAATAACAAAAGCTTATTAATGATGCAATCAAATCAATACAGCAAGTCTGTCAATAACGTAAGCATATTAATCCAACCACATTACCAATGCAATTATTTTAATGCAGCTAATAATGCAATCAGGTAAATAATCTGATTATGCCAGTTCTTTAAGACACTTATATCAGCAATAAAAATTTATTAAAAATGTAGTCATATCAGTATGCAGTTCTGTTAATAATGTTAATGCAACTTCATCAACAATGCAATTGTATTAACGCAGTTATGCCAATAATGCAACAGTATAAATATCGCAAGTTAGTCTATGAAACAATCTTATTATTGCAGTTAATAACGCAGGTACACGGATCATTCAATTATATATATATATATATATATATAGGCAGTCATGCCAATAATGCAGCTGTAATGCAGTAATTCAACTGTTTTAATCCAGCAGTGCCCACAATGCATTATGCCAATAATGCTGTTATACAGATGTTGTAATTAAAATCATATTAATGCTATCATGTCAATAGTGCAGTATCAATAATACAGTTATTAGTAATGTAATCAAATTAGCCCATCAACCATACAACATCAGTGCATCTATGCCAGTGATAACGATATGCCAATAATATTGTAATTAAGCTATTAATGTAATATAATATCAGTCCTGATATAATAATATAATAATGCAGTCCTGTCAATAGTTCAGTTATTTATGCCCAGCTATATCAATAATAAAATCATATTAATCCAATCACATCAACAGTGCTATCATTATAATGCAGTTATGCTAATAATGCAACCAGGTCAATAGTCTAGTTACGCCATAATTTCAATTAAGACACTAATATTGATAATAAAATTATATAAATAATGCAATTCAGTCAATAATACAATCCAACTACAATACCACAGTATTACAGTATTAATGTATACATGCGCATAATGCAACTATATAAATCTATGATGCAATAAAATCAATAATGCAATTATACTGAGCATTCAGTATATTTCAGAATATATAATTCAGAATTATAGCACTTATGTCATTATTAAAGCATATTCATAATGCAATCATTCAGCATATCAACAGTGCTATCCTTATAATGCAGTAATGCTAATAATGCAATGAGTTCAATAGTCTAGTTATGCCGTTATTTCAATTAAGACACTGATATTGATGATAAAAGTATATAAATAATGCAATTCAGTCAATAATACCATCATACAAACCCAACTACAATAGCACTGCAGTGTTAATGTATACATGCACATAATGCAATTATATAAATCTACAATGCAATCAAATTAATAAAGCAGATATACTGAGCATTCAATTCAAATGGACAGTGCAATCGTGCAGTTATAACCATAATTAACTGTAACTGTACATTAATAATGCAATCATAGCAACAATATTGATGCAGTGATCAAATCCATAATGCAAATGTATCAATGATGCAGTTACGCATGTCCCACTATGTCAATCAGCTAGGTTTTAAAAGCGGTTGTGTTAATAATGGAATAATATCACTAGTGCAATGATGACAACCATGCCATCATATTAATCCGGCCATGTTAATCAATATATAATATCGATATTAATATTAATATTCAGTGTCGCAGTCATGCCAGTAATTCAGTTCATATTCATATGTCAACCTCCAACAATGCATCATCAATAGTGAGCTCTCAGTGCAGCGCAGTCCCACGGACTCCATTCAAGAGGCTTCTGATTTCACAGTCCTGCGTGTGCAGCCGCTCCTGGAGGAGGAGAGCAGGAGCCGGATGGTGTGGTTTATTACTGTTCTGATGCAGTGAAGTATTAACACACGTGAGGACTCACAGTGGACGGTGCGGTGGACGGGTTGAGCCTGCTTTGCAGTGTTACATTGGGCCGGTACTCGTTTAATCACAGGCCGGGCTAACTCTCCGTGTTTGAATCATATAGAAAAATAAAAATAATCAGAAATTGAGATACATGTGTTTCTTTGGACATACATATACATATAAAAGAGGAATTTCACCCTATTTATTAATAAAAACAAGTCATAATTCAGTCTTAGAAATGAAAACAAAGTGGTTTTGAGGTTGAGTGTTTAACTGTAGAGGAGTTAAACACTCAGTTAGGCTACTGATTTCTTTACAGTGGTGGTGATAGTAACCAGGGGTAACAATGTCTAAAAACCAATATAATCGTTATAATTACTGTTTAAACACACAGATTTGTAAAGGGTTGTTTAAATGTTTTCGGTGGGCCGGTACTCGTCTAATGGCAGGCTGGGCTAACTCTCAGTTCATCATGAAATTTTAACAGAATGCAAACGGGAGGTCGTGTTTGAATCATATAGGAAAAAAAAAAAATCATCAGAAAGATTAAGACATGTTTTTCTTTGGACATATACATATAAAAGGGGAATTCCACCCTATTTATTAATAAAAAAGTCCTAATTCAGTCTTAGAAATGAAAACAAAGTGGTTTTGAGGTTGAGTGTTTAACTGTAGAGGATCACTACTGATTTCTTTACAGTGGTGGTGATAGTAACCGGGGGTAACAATGTCTAAAAACCAATATAATCGTTATATTTACTGTTTAAACACACAGATTTGTAAAGCGTTGTTTAAATGTTTTCGGTGGGCCGGTACTCGTTTAATGGCAGGCTGGGCTAACTCTCAGTTCATCATGAAATTTTAACAGAATGCAAACGGGAGGTCGTGTTTGAATCATATAGGAAAAAAAGAAAATCATCAGAAAGATTAAGACGTGTTTCTTTGGACATATACATATAAAAGGGGAATTCCGCCCTATTTATTAATAAAAAAGTCCTAATTCAGTCTTAGAAATGAAAATAAAGTGGTTTTGAGGTTAAGAGTTTAACTGTAGAGGAGCACTACTGATTTCTTTACAGTGGTGGTGATAGTAACCAGGGTAACAATGTCTAAAAACCAATATAATCGTTATAATTACTGTTTAAACACACAGATTTGTAAAGTGTTGTTTAAATGTTTTCGGTGGGCCGGTACTCGTTTAATGGCAGGCTGGGCTAACTCTCAGTTCATCATGAAATTTTAACAGAATGCAAACGGGAGGTCGTGTTTGAATCATATAGAAAAATAAAAAAAATCATAAATAAAATAAAAATCATCAGAAATTGAGATACATGTGTTTCTTTGGACATATACATATAAAAGGGGAATTCCACCCTATTTATTAATAAAAAAGTCCTAATTCAGTCTTAGAAATGAAAATAAAGTGGTTTTGAGGTTAAGAGTTTAACTGTAGAGGAGCACTACTGATTTCTTTACAGTGGTGGTGATAGTAACCAGGGTAACAATGACTAAAAACCAATATAATCGTTATAATTACTGTTTAAACAGACAGATTTGTAAAGTGTTGTTTAAATGTTTTCCATGGGCCGGTACTCGTTTAATGGCAGGCTGGGCTAACTCTCAAGCGAGCCGTCTGCACAGGCTGATGGAGGTGGACCTCCTATTCTTGGGGTCCTGCTACCTATAAACTACCTTATAAACTTCCACACAGTACCTCAGCCGTGCTGCAGAACACACAGCCATGCCGTGAACGTGTCACGAGAGGGGGCTTACGCTGCCGTGACAGAGTTTGTTATTAATAGCGCAGGGCCAGTATACTGTTATTGTTAGTTCTCATGACGTGTAGTATTGTTTGGCGGCCGAACAGAGTACATTAGTGACATAAGCTGCCGGAGCATCGAGAACATGACCTGTAATGGTACTGAATCACTGTTCACCAGTTCTATTATGACGGCTCTTAACATCAGTGATGACATGTTTATAGCATGTTTTCGTCAAAGCCCAGTGCAGTGTTAGTGGAGTGGTTCTATATTTGAATGGAACGTGATTCGCTACCATTATATCATCACTGTCCAAAGAAAAACAACAGTGACTTTACAGGAGAGGCCAAAAACTGTCTTAACTTTCAATGGAAGTCAATGGAACCAAAAATGTTTCCATGCTAGTTTGGAGCATTTCTATTGGTCAGTTCATCATGAAATTGTGACGGAATGCAAATGCATGCCGTTGTGTTTGAATAATACAGAAAAATGAAAATCATCAGAAATTGAGATAAATGTTTTTGTTTGGACGTATACATATAAGAGGAGAGCTTGTTGGTGCCAGGTGACAAGGAGGCCCTGACAGTCGGACCTCCAACAGTATTCGGCGGGACAGGTGGGCAGTTAGTTCTGGTTTGTGTTAGTACAGAGGATGAGAAGAGTTTCAGAGTGTAGCTGGCAGATCTAATTCTAAACAGAATGAACTAAAAGGAGAGAAGCTGCACAGGTGCTACATCTGGAGGAAACAGTGATGCAGTCGAGGTGCAGCAGATGACAGAGATGAAGAGGAGAACTGGTTAGTGCCAGGTGATGAGGGGGTACTGATGGTCAGTCCTCCAACAGTATTGGGCAGGACAGGTGGGCGGTTATTACCTCTGAAAGAAGGAGAAAAGAAAAACAAGGTTAGTTCAGGTTTGGAGTAATACAGTGGATGAAAAGCATAGCTCAGTCACCAAAAGCTAAACTAAACAAGTATGTTTTCAGTCTGGACTTAAATGTAGAGGCTGTGTCAGAGTCCCGAACATTAACTGAGTGTGTGTTGACCATGAGATGGACTGGCGACCTGTCCATGGTGATTGAATTTCATATATACTATACATAGACACACTTTTTCATATGTACTATCCAAAGAAAAACAAGTATCTCTAAAATGGTAACTTTACAGCAGGGACCAAAAACCGTCTTCTCTTTTAATGTAAGTCAATGGAACCAGAATTGTTTCCAAGCTATTTTGGAGCATTTCTATTGGTCCATTCATCATGAAATTTATACACAATGTAAACACCAGCTGCCACATTCAAATGATGTAGAAAAATCAAAATCGACCAAAATGAAGACACATGTTTATCTTTGGCCAGCCACTATATATATATAATATAATCTTTCTCCAGCGCCTCAGTCCACTAACTGCAGCTTGGAGATGATAGTGGAATGTTGGTGGAAATGTGGACTTGGAAATGAGATGGGAGCTTGGGTTTGTAATCTGGTTCCAGGAGGTTTATCGCTTTGGAAGTTTGTTCTCCAACATAAAACATCATAACAAAGCTCAGCTTTAAAGGAGACACTGATCCTGAATGACGGGTCAGAAGTCAGTATCTTTCTTTTGCGGGTAATCACGGTATTTTAAATCGTGAAGGAAACCTGGAGTCCGCTCGTCATGTGCATATAAAGTGGAATTTAAAGTGACAGTGAACATTTTCATCTTGTTGGGCCATCGTATAGGTCACATGGGATCAGATAAATCTCATCAGTTTGACTTTGCATGACCCTGACGTGGCTTCTGAGGCCAAAGTCAATTGGTTTATGGAGCGTTGCCGCCACTGCCACTGCTGTTGCTGTTGTTGGCTGTCCAGCCATGTCATGAGGATATGCAGATATGACCCTCTGACCTCAGCTTGAGTTTGCATAATGAACCTTGGTGCCCAAAGTGTGATGCATTTAGTAAATTACATTAGAGCTGTTTACTCTAAACCGGTGATGTATTGCTTATTGGCTGCTGTTAGCCATGAACTTGCATTGCCTTTCATTAGACCTACTTATATATTCACATACCAGCGTGTGTGTATATATATATATATATATATATATATATATATATATATATATATATATATATATATATATATATATATATATATATATATATATCCAATCTCAAGAATGCATTTATGTCAGTAATGCAATCCTATGAATGCAATCATATGCGTCGTGTTATACAATCATGTGAAAATCGATCTTCTCAGAAATGCAGTATTGCCAGTAATGCAATCGTATGAAAATGGATATCCTGCCCTAAAATTAGGATTTCATATATTATTTGTTAAGTTATGTAATAGTTCCTAGTGCAACATTGGCTTCGTTGGCCATGTTGTCCTATGAGAAACATGTGGTCTTCAGATCAGCTCAAGAACAGAGCGTAGAGAGCTTCATGGAATGGATTTTCACGGCCACCACTGGACTCTAGAGCAGTGGAGACGTGTTCTCTGGAGTGACCAATCACTCTTCTCCGTCTGGCAATCTGATGGACGAGTCTGGGTTTGGCTGTTGCCAGGAGAACGGTACTTGTCTGACTGCACTGTGCTGAGTGCAAAGTTTGGTGGAGGGGGGATTATGGTGTGGGGTTGTTTTTCAGGAGGTGGGCTCGGCCCCTTACTTCCAGTGAAAGGAACTCTTAATGCTCCAGCAGACCAAGAGATGTTGGACAATTTCATGCTCCCAACTTTGTGGGGACAGTTTGTTCCTTCCTGTTCCAACATGACTGCCCACCAGTGCACAAAGCAGCTTCATAAAGACCTGGAGGAGCGAGTTTGGTGTGGAGGAACTTGACTGGCCTGCACAGAGTCCTGACCTCAACCTGATAGAACACCTTTGGGATGAACTAGAGTGGAGACTGTGAGCCAGACCTTCTCGTCCAACATCAGTGTCTGACCTCACTAATGGTCTTCTGGAAGAACGTTCAAACATTCCCATAAACACTCTCCTAAACCGTGAGGAGAGACTTTCCAGAAGAGCTGAGGCTGTTATAGCTGCAAAGGTTGGGCCGACATCATATTAAACCCTATGGATTAAGAATGAGACGTCACTCAAGTTCATATTAGTGTGAAGACAGACGAGTTAATACTTTTGGTGATACAGTGTAACTGGTGTAACAGCCACTGAGAATTCCCTAAATGACAATAATGAAATCTCTCATGTACATGTAGAGACTAATAGGTACAGTGGTGATATTTGGCCTCCCGCTTTCAGGAGACATCATCAGAAGGTGCTTTTCTGGGTTTTAAACTGGACAGTCTTGCTCTCAAGGCTACTACAGCACCACTATTGGACTAGAGCTTTGTTTACAGCAGATGTAGCACTGGTTACAGTACTCGTTTTTGCTGGCGTGCCCCTTAAATAATGCAGTTCTCTTAATGAGGTGGTGTCAAAAAAGCAATCTTATTAATATGGCGTCATGCTTGACTTCTTCTAAAGGCAGTTTATGGCGTACACATCGTATCCTGCTTGACGTGTGTTGTAATCCGTCTGTGTTTCTGCAAGTCATAATATTCCTGTGGTAATGAAACTTGCTCTTTTCTGCTGTGCTGTCCCTTTGGGACCGAGCGGCTGTATCTGCAGAGCCCCAATTAGTATTCAGGCTGAAGACAAATGGCTGTAAACACTATCTTAAATCTCTGACCCGCGCACTGCCACAAGCCTGTGAGCTGACACTTTCCCCGCATTCGTTTCTGTACGCCCGCTACAGTGTTTTAGTGGAAAGACTACTTTTCTAGTTAGACTAGAGTTTCTTTTTAGTGATGTGCCTTTGCGTTTAAGGTTTGGCATCGTTACATATTTTCTATAGCTGTACTCAGATCTGTAGACGTTCAGATCCAGCCATAAATAAAACATCTTTATGGTAATTAGTATTGCTAGCACCTCTATGGGAGTTCTAATAGTATGTTAGGCTTCATTCTTGGTACATGGTAACACTTTTGTTCTACATTATAAATCAATCAATCAATCAGGTAACCTTTGTTTTCACTCAGGGGTACATTGAGGGAGACCCTCATTTGCAATGTAGCCGAGAATTACAACTTTTACATTTTTAAACAAAAAGAGAAAAACAACTTTTTAAAAATTGAA
This sequence comes from Megaleporinus macrocephalus, assembly GCA_021613375.1. Classification (NCBI taxonomy): domain Eukaryota; kingdom Metazoa; phylum Chordata; class Actinopteri; order Characiformes; family Anostomidae; genus Megaleporinus; species Megaleporinus macrocephalus. Next base: position 43,472,348 of record CM038718.1, read on the forward strand.
ACAAAAAGAGATTGAAAATAAAAATAAGTAGTATAAACAAATGACAAAATTATGTAAGATAAACAAATAAAAACTGAACAAGAAACTAAAACCAAGAATAAGACAAAAGTAAAAAAATAAATCAATAAAATTAGATACAAAATAGTAAATACGTAGTAGTAAAACTCAAAATAGTAAAAGAAATAAGAATAAAATAATAATAGTAATATAATAATAATAATAATAGAAGAGTAATAATAGTACGGTGGTATAGTGGTTAGTACGGTGGTGTAGTGGTTAGTATGGTGGTGTAGTGGTTAGTATGGTGGTGTAGTGGTTAGTATGGTGGTGTAGTGGTTAGCACAGTGGTGTAGTGGTTAGTATGGTGGTGTAGTGGTTAGTATGGTGGTGTAGTGGTTAGTACGGTGGTGTAGTGGTCAGTATGGTGGTGTAGTGGTTAGTACGGTGGTGTAGTGGTTAGTACGGTGGTGTAGTGGTTAGTACGGTGGTGTAGTGGTTAGTACGGTGGTGTAGTGGTCAGTATGGTGGTGTAGTGGTTAGTATGGTGGTGTAGTGGTTAGTACGGTGGTGTAGTGGTTAGTACGGTGGTGTAGTGGTTAGTACGGTGGTGTAGTGGTTAGTATGGTGGTGTAGTGGTTAGTAAGGTGGTGTAGTGGTTAGTACGGTGGTGTAGAGGTTAGTACGGTGGTGTAGTGGTTAGTACGGTGGTGTAGTGGTCAGTATGGTGGTGTAGTGGTTAGTACGGTGGTGTAGTGGTTAGTATGGTGGTATAGTGGTTAGTATGGTGGTGTAGTGGTTAGTATGATGGTGTAGTGGTTAGTATGGTGGTGTAGTGGTTAGTAAGGTGGTGTAGTGGTCAGTATGGTGGTGTAGTGGTTAGTACGGTGGTGTAGTGGTCAGTATGGTGGTGTAGTGGTTAGTATGGTGGTGTAGTGGTTAGTATGGTGGTGTAGTGGTTAGTATGATGGTGTAGTGGTTAGTATGGTGGTGTAGTGGTTAGTAAGGTGGTGTAGTGGTCAGTATGGTGGTGTAGTGGTCAGTATGGTGGTGTAGTGGTTAGTACGGTGGTGTAGTGGTTAGTATGGTGGTGTAGTGGTTAGTATGGTGGTGTAGTGGTTAGTATGGTGGTGTAGTGGTTAGTACGGTGGTGTAGTGGTTAGTACGGTGGTGTAGTGGTTAGTACGGTGGTGTAGTGGTCAGTATGGTGGTGTAGTAGTTAGTACGGTGGTGTAGTGGTCAGCACTGTCTCCTCACAGTAAGATGATCTGGGTTGGATTCCCGGTCTGGGTGGTTCTGTGTGGAGTGTGTATGTTCTCTCCGTGCTTGAGTGGTTCCTCCGGGTACTCCGGTTTCCTCCCACAGTCCAAACACATGCATGTTAGGATCCTCACTCTAAACTGGCCGTAGGTGTGAGTGTGTGTTGGCCATGCAATGGACTGGTGACCTGTCCATGGTGTACTGATGACACTGGGATTGGCTCCAGCCCCCCTGGACTAGTGGGATGAAGTGGATTTAAAGGATTTATGGATTCGTTAGTAGGTTTGTGGATTTCTCAGCCACTTTTATTTCAGTACCATAAAGTTTAATTTGCTTACACATAGTACTGAGTGACCAGTATACAGATTTTACTGCAGTACTGATTGTTGTATTTAACTGTATTTAGATATCATGATATATTTGGAATATACTGCTATATAAAATTTTTATCCGTGTCACTCAACACCACTTAGACATACTCCATCTTTCTAATGCTGTAGGCCTTGAACAGTGGGGCTGCTTCTGGGTGGTCAGACCCATTTTCTAGTGGATTGGAGCTGGAGGTGCAGAGTGAACAAGCATAAAAAGAGCTTTTAAGTCATGAAACATTGATGGATGCTATAACATAAAACCTCCCTTAGATAATAAGAGAGAACTCAAGCGAATGTAATTCATTTACTCCCCTAAAAAGGGTCTCTGAGCCCACTGGCTTGAGTTTGGAACCTCGTACGAAGCTATTGAAAGCCAATGTGTGGCTGAACAGATGGAGATTAGATATATATTTCTTTACTGTATGTTCTACATCAGTCATTCTTGGTTCAAGAGAGTCCTTGCTGTTTCTGGGTGGGTAGCATGGACCTCCCTGTCCCCAACAGTGCAATGCTAACCCACTGTTAGCTGAGGTTAGCAGTAGTTCGATAAGATGTGGTGATGTGGAGGAAGCATGCTAGCCTATAACTTCCCAGCTTGGTAGCATCTTGTGGTAGCAGGAGACCTAGCTAGCGTTAGGAATCGGCATTGATTAAACTCTGTATTAAAATTTTTATCTACCTCAAAAGTATAGACAGCGTTAAAGATGGTTGCTACTGTTTTTAGCTATGTAGCCAAATGTTTGTCTATTTTTATAGTATGTCCTACAGTAACGTCACTGTGCTTATTGTACAGGACATTTGACATAACATGGCTTTGAGTGGGTGTATGATGATTTAGACTTGTTTAGAGTTTCAGATGGAAACAAAAACTTGAAGAGATAAAGGAAAAAGGAGTTTATAACTGTCTTGGATAATATATAAGGAATACCAACAGAAGGAACTCATTAGTGTCCGTCAGTTTAATTAACCCTCACTCCCAAACACACGCTGCCCACACTCCAGTCCAAATACCACAGCAATTAAACACAGTCGTTGGCTTTTTAGACCAGTGCTGTGCGAAAGTCAGAGACCACCCTTCATTTATTGAGCCTCCAGGCATAATACCATCTTGGGGTGACTTTAACACCACTGTCGTAATCGTACCCCTCATGGACATCTGTACTTTCACACCGCTGTGGTGCATACCAATCGTGCCCCTCATGGACGGCTGTATCGGTACGTTTGTTGACGAGCTGATGGTCCGGCATCCGACTCTCCCTCACATGCGCACCTGTCACTCAGGCATACAGACTCTACACAGAATACACTCACGATTTCTGTAGTTTCTGGGTGTAAATAATTGAAACCGTGAGTGTAGCCAGTAGCGTCCATATGCCTGCGAGACGTACGTGCACTGGAAGAGAGGCGGATTCTGCTGGGAAGACGGAATTCGGCCGGAACGTCAGCAAAAACACGCTCAGAAGAGAAGAAAGGGTGTTGACTTACAAGGTAAAGTGATATTACTGGGTTCTATTGCAGGAGCTCCAAACTTTCAGGGCTTATTTAGTGTGAGATGAACAGACTGACCAAACTTATTTGCCTGAGATTAATTATTTGCATGCTGGGCTGAAACTAGACTGAGGTTGATGACTTTTGGCATCTGGGAAAACTTCAAAACTCTGTGGAACAAGGGGTTCACAGCCTATTTGCAAGCTTTCATGAAGAACATTAGCAGGTATGTACACACTACTGTCTGATTGTCCTGTTGGTCTTGCATCCGTTGGTCCTTTGTGGTTCACCATCGAGTAAAGGCCAGTTTAATATCAACTCCTCTCTGGGCTCTCGCTCAATCACTCTCTCTTTTTCGCTTCCTCTGACAAAGTCGACTTCCATCTCTTCTCAGTCTCTGCCATGATGTCCACGCTGGGAATACTGAGCTTCTTCTTAAAGCTAGCTGAAGACGCATAGTTGTTGGCGTCTTCGGTTCTTGCGCCTTGTGCTGCTCCACCAAAGTTACATAGCAGGTGTTCCAGGCCTGAAGTGTCAATTACAGAGACGCTGTATTCACTAGTGTAAGTCAATGTACCATTGGAGTGACTTTAAAGCTGTTAAAAGTATTCACTCCCCCATCCAAATCATTGAATTCAGGTGTTCTAATTACTTTCATGGCCACAAGTGTATAAAACCAGCACCTAGTCATGCAGACTGTTTCTACACACATTAGTAAAGAGTGGGTCTCTCTCAGGAGCTCAGTGAACTCCAGCGTGGTACCATGATAGGACGCCACCTGTGCAACAAGTCCAGTGGTGAAGTTTCCTTACTACTAAATATTCCACAGTGGACTGTCAGTGGTGTTCTAACAAAGTGGAAGTGATTGAGAACGACAGCAACTCAGACACCAAGTGGTAGAACACGTACAATGACAGAGCGGGTCAGCGGATGCTGAGGATCATAGTACACAGAGGTTACCAACTTTCTACAGAGTCAATCACTACAGACCTCCAAACTTCATGTGGTCTTCAGATCAGCTCAAGAACAGAGCATAGAGAGCTTCATGGAATGGGTTTTCATGGCCGAGCAGCTGCATCCAAGCCTTACATCACCAAGAACAATGCAGAGCGTCTGATGCAGTGGAGTAAAGCACGCCAACACTGGACTCTAGAGTAGTGGAGACGTGTTCTCTGGAGTGACCAATCACGCTTCTCCGTCTGGCAGTCTGATGGACGAGTCTAGGTTTGGTGGTTGCCAAGAGAACGGTACTTGTCTGACTGCATTGTGCCGAGTGTAAAGTTTGGTGGAGGGGGGATTATGGTGTGCGGTTGTTTTTTCAGGAGGTGGGCTCGGACCCTCAGTTCCAGTGAAAGGAGCTCTTAATGCTTTAGAAAAGATTTTAGACAAGTTTATTCTACCACCTTTGTGGGGACAGTTTGAGGACGACCCCTTCCTGTTCCAACATGACTGCCCACCAGTGCACAAAGCAGCTCCATAAAGACATGGAGGAGCGAGTTTGGTGTGGAAGAACTTGACTGTGTTGACCTCAACCTGATAGAACACCTTTCAGATGAATTAGAGCGGAGACTGTGAGCCAGACCTTCTCGTCCAACATCAGTGTCTGACCTCACCAGTGTTCTTCTGGAAGAAACGGTCAAACATTCCCATAAACACTCTCCTAAACCGTGTGGAGAGCCTTCCCAGAAGAGTTGAACCTGTTATAGCTGCAAAGGTTGGGCCGACATTGTATTAAACCCTATGGATTAAGAATGGGACGTGACTCAAGTTCATATTCGTGTGAAGATAGATGAGTGAATACTTTTGGGTGGTCTCATATGGGCTTGCATGCAGTACTGTATGTAGCAGTATTTACATATGACTGGAAATCAGCACCGCACAGCAGAGCATTCAGTATTTCCCTCACGTCAGTCAAGCAATCAGGCTTCTTACAATGTCTGCGTTCAGAAATCTGATTTCTTTCTTTAGCCCCGCTTGTGCTGGAGCTCTAACTGGCTCGTTGCCGTGATTCTTGGTTACAAAGCCTTTTTTCCCTATCTTGGAAGTCACCGGAGAGTAGCGCACCAGAAATAGTCGAGCTGAGCCATCACGCAGGAATGTGTTTGGGTTCCCTGATGGAGGCGATAAGACAATGGAGCTAACATCTGCTTCGGGATCCGTGTCATGTCTTCGTTTCTGACCTTTTGATGTAGTTTTGGCTGAATTTCCTCCGAGAGGATGGAAATCATTCCAGGTTTTGATTGAGCTCAAGTTTGGACTGCATGTCTTAGGAGATCTCATTTTGCAGGAACTGATGAGAAAACAATGTTCAGAAGAACTCACGTATTTTAATATCTGTCCATCTCAGAAAGTGTAGATTCATAATTTCCTCAAAACTGAGTCAGAACTGATTACGAGCTGCGGTTTGTGAGCTGAATGTGAGATGAGTGTCCATTGTTCTTTATAGAACAGAGTTTTTTTCCTGAAGAACCCTTAAAGAACCATATTTCTTAAGTGTGAATTTCATATTTTACTATTTAGAGACGACGTTACACCAAAAATGGTTCTACATGGAACCCTTATGGGTCCATGTAGAATATACATCTACAGCACATACTCCATCAGACTGAAGAACACATTCATAATGTAAAGAAGAACCAACAGTGGTTCATGGTTCTTCATAGGACAGTGTTTTCTGATTAAGAACCCTTAAAGAACTCTCTTTTTTAAGAGTGCTATTGTTATAAACTTGACATCATGCATCATAAATGTAGTAGAACCCTTTCAGAACCCTTATGGTTCCATATAGAACCATCTACAGCACATACTCCATCAGTCTGAGGAACACTTTCACAATTCAAAGAAACCTCTAATCATGCAGGGCTCTTTCAGAGTTCATGGTCCTTTATAGGACAGTGTTTTTTGCTAAAGAACCTTTAAAGAACCATGTTTTTTAAGGCATCACACTTAAGAACTGATGAGAAAACATATTTGAATATCTGTCCATCACAGAAAGTGTTGATTCGTTTCTGCCCCTGAACTCAGTGGTAACTGGCTGTGAGCTGGCCTCTGGATGTTCTGGCAAAGCCCAGGAGAACAGCTAATTACAGGGTTGATGAGGGCTTTTAACTCCCTGAGATTGCAGTTCTTGTAAAGGTTCCTCAGAGGAGGTTGGGAGGAAGGAAATGGCCATATTTTGGAAGTTGTCATGGCTGTTTATTCGAGGAGGCTTCGCCGCTTTTCATTTGGTATAATGCGTTAAATGCTTTCGGTGGTCCGCCGATTACACGCCGCACGGACGCCCACTGTTGAGAAATTGATGAGTAGATATTTAGCAGTCGTGATGAAACACAGCTGGTTTGAGATGATACATGATCTCAGGGCTGTTTGGAGAAAGTTAGACACCTGCTCGTAAACACAGACCCACAGCTTTACACTGAGAACATTACTGTGAAGATTTGACTGCATACAGCCATTAGTGAGGTCAGGCACTGATGGTGGAGGCTCGGTTCTAGATCACTACAAATCATCACAAAGGTATTGGATGAAGGTCCATCGCTCCAGAAAATGCAGTTCCACTGCTCCATGGTCCAGTGCTAGGGGGCTTCATAGCCCACTCTTCCCATGGGGCTTGGGACCATAGGCCAAAGTGTGACTGCTCCAGAGTGTCAAGCTCTATTGGTCAATGCTTGTATCTAGAGATTATACACACTGTGAAGGCCTGCATCAGCAATGGCTGTAATTTAGGATGATGGTTCTTTAAGGGTTCTTTAGCAAATACAAAGGTTCTATAAGGAACTATGAACACTCAAAGAACCCTTTCCTTGATTGAAGGCATTTTTGCATCATGCGTGTTCTTCGGATTGGTGAAGAATGTGCTGTTAAGGGTTCTTTGTGTAAGTATTTAGCAATAAGTTCTAAATAGCACCAAAAATGGTTCTGCTATTGCTATAAGCTAGACTTCGTAGCAGAAACCTTTCAGAAACCTTATGTCTCCATACAGAATCATCTACAGCACATACTCCATGAATCTAAAGAAAACTTTCATAATGTAGAGAACCCTTTAATCATGCAGAGCTCTTTTAGGGATCATGGTTCTTTATAGAACACTTACTATAGAACTAGTCGGACATGACATGACGTGACACCAAAAATGGTTCTGCTATTGACATTGTATCTGTAATAGAACTCTTTCAGAAACCATATTTCTCCATAAAGAATCATCTACAGCACATACTCCATGAATCTAAAGAACACTGTCATAATGTAGAGAACCCTTTAATAATGCAGGGATCTTTCCGGCCTCATGGTTCTTTATAGAACAGTTGTTTTTTTGCCAAAGAACCCTTGAGGAACCATCAAGTGTACACTTCATATTATAGTACGGTGGTGTAGTGGTTAGTACGGTGGTGTAGTAGTTAGTACGGTGGTGTAGTGGTTAGTACGGTGGTGTAGTGGTTAGTACGGTGGTGTAGTGATTAGTACGGTGGTGTAGTGGTTAGTACGGTGGTGTAGTGGTTAGTATGGTGGTGTAGTGGTTAGTATGGTGGTGTAGTATTAGTAAGGTGGTGTAGTGGTTAGTATGGTGGTGTAGTGGTTAGTATGGTGGTGTAGTGGTTAGTACGGTGGTGTAGTGGTTAGTACGGTGGTGTAGTGGTTAGTATGGTGGTGTAGTGGTTAGTATGGTGGTGTAGTGGTTAGTACAGTGGTGTAGTGGTTAGTACGGTGGTGTAGTGGTTAATATGGTGGTGTAGTGGTTAGTATGGTGGTGTAGTGGTCAGTACGGTGGTGTAGTGGTTAGTATGGTGGTGTAGTGGTCAGTACGGTGGTGTAGTGGTTAGTATGGTGGTGTAGTAGTTAGTACGGTGGTATAGTGGTTAGTATGGTGGTGTAGTGGTTAGTACGGTGGTGTAGTGGTTAGTACGGTGGTGTAGTGGTTAGTACGGTGGTGTAGTGTTTAGTATGGTGGTGTAGTGGTTAGTATGGTGGTGTAGTGGTTAGTACGGTGGTGTAGTGGTTAGTACGGTGGTGTCGTGGTTAGTATGGTGGTGTAGTAGTTAGTATGGTGGTGTAGTGGTTAATATGGTGGTGTAGTGGTTAGTATGGTGGTGTAGTGGTTAGTACGGTGGTGTAGTGGTTAGTATGGTGGTGTAGTGGTTAGTATGGTGGTGTAGTGGTTATTATGGTGGTGTAGCGGTTAGTACGGTGGTGTAGCGGTTAGTATGGTGGTGTAGTGGTTAGTACGGTGGTGTAGTGGTTAGTACGGTGGTGTAGTGGTTAGTATGGTGGTGTAGTGGTTAGTATGGTGGTGTAGTGGTTAATATGGTGGTGTAGTGGTTAGTATAGTGGTGTAGTGGTTAGTATGGTGGTGTAGTGGTTAATATGGTGGTGTAGTGGTTAGTACGGTGGTGTAGTGGTCAGTATGGTGGTGTAGTGGTCAGTACGGTGGTGTAGTGGTTAATACGGTGGTGTGGTGGTTAGTACGGTGGTGTAGTGGTTAGTACGGTGGTGTAGTGGTTAGTACGGTGCTGTAGTGGTTAGTACGGTGGTGTAGTGGTTAGTACGGTGGTGTAGTGTTAGTATGGTGGTGTAGTGGTTAGTACGGTGGTGTAGTGGTTAGTATGGTGGAGTAGTGGTTAGTATGGTGGTGTAGTGGTTAGTATGGTGGTGTAGTGGTTAGTACGGTGGTGTAGTGGTTAGTATGGTGGTATAGTGGTTAGTATGGTGGTGTAGTGGTTAGTATGGTGGTGTAGTGGTTAGTACGGTGGTGTAGTGTTAGTATGGTGGTGTAGTGGTTAGTATGGTGGTGTAGTGGTTAGTATGGTGGAGTAGTGGTTAGTACGGTGGTGTAGTGGTTAGTACGGTGGTGTAGTGGTTAGTACGGTGGTGTAGTGTTAGTACGGTGGTGTAGTGGTTAGTATGGTGGTGTAGTGGTTAGTATGGTGGAGTAGTGGTTAGTATGGTGGTGTAGTGGTTAGTACGGTGGAGTAGTGATTAGTACGGTGGTGTAGTGGTTAGTACGGTGGTGTAGTGGTTAGTACGGTGGTGTAGTGGTTAGTATGGTGGTATAGTGGTTAGTATGGTGGTGTAGTGGTTAGTACGGTGGTGTAGTGTTAGTACGGTGGTGTAGTGTTAGTATGGTAGTATAGTGGTTAGTATGGTGGTGTAGTGGTTAGTATGGTGGTATAGTGGTTAGTACGGTGGTGTAGTGGTTAGTACGGTGGTGTAGTGGTTAGTATGGTGGTGTAGTGGTTAGTACGGTGGTGTAGTGGTCAGTAAGGTGGTGTAGTGGTTAGTATGGTGGTGTAGTGGTTAGTATGGTGGTATAGTGGTTAGTATGGTGGTGTAGTGGTTAGTATGGTGGTGTAGTGGTTAGTACGGTGGGTGTAGTGTTAGTATGGTGGTGTAGTGGTTAGTATGGTGGTGTAGTGGTTAGTATGGTGGTATAGTGGTTAGTATGGTGGTGTAGTGGTTAGTATGGTGGTATAGTGGTTAGTATGGTGGTGTAGTGGTTAGTACGGTGGTGTAGTGTTAGTATGGTGGTGTAGTGGTTAGTATGGTGGTGTAGTGGTTAGTATGGTGGTGTAGTGGTTAGTACGGTGGTGTAGTGGTTAGTATGGTGGTGTAGTGGTTAGTATGGTGGTGTAGTGGTTAGTATGGTGGTGTAGTGGTTAGTATGGTGGTGTAGTGGTTAGTATGGTGGTGTAGTGGTTAGTATGGTGGTATAGTGGTTAGTATGGTGGTGTAGTGGTTAGTATGGTGGTGTAGTGGTTAGTATGGTGGTATAGTTGTTAGTATGGTGGTGTATAACGCTGGGATTGGCTCCCTGACCCCGACCTGCGAGATTAAGCGACAGATAAGGGATGGATGGATGGACGGACATAAGGTATTTATACAATCAAACAATACTGTGACCACCATTCGTTTATAAATCCACATTCTCCACCAATCTGAAGAACACTCGTGATGGCATCAAGGGTTCTTTGAGTGTTCATGGTTCTTCACAGAACCTTTGTCTTTGCTAAAGAACCCTGGAAGCCTATGAGCCTATGCTCCCAAGCCCAATATTGAGCTACAGGTTTATAAAGCCCCCAGCACTGGGCTATGGAGCAGTAAAGGGATATTCTCAGGAGTGATGAAAGACAAGTCCATGTTGAAGTCCACTGGTGATCCAGACTCACAGATCTCACCAATTTGTATACGCCTTAAAGCTCATTTACGCTCAACACTAATTACAGACACAGGTACGAATACAAGTGGAGGCTTGTGTACGTGTTCAGCGTTCGTTTCTTCTGTATTTGCTTAGAAAGCTTGAACGAAACGGAGCAGTACCACCGGAAATCATGAGGGGGCAGTATAGCTAACCGTTCAAGGGAAACTCGACCATAGACATTGTATCTCTGGTAATATAAGCGAAAAACAATCACCGCCCACACGTCTCAACACATTTTTCTTGCGATCAGAAACGTTTAACGTGAGCACTGCCCTCTAGTGGCTGCTTAACATTCATGTCAATGTAAACGATGCATAGAAATATGTGAGCAGTGACGGGTACATAGGTTGACACTATTATTATTATTGTATGTAAAGGGCGGTATAAGCGAGCAGTCATGTGCTCTCTAGGTGGCCTCGCTGAGATGCTCGGCTGTGGCGGAGCTCCAGAGAGCCAGTGAAATGTAGAGCAATGCAACTCAGCATGAATAAGAACGACTGAGCTTTACAGGATTAGAGGGCGTTCTGCTGCCTCTCCAACAACACATGACTTTTAATTGCAGGCTGCGGGAAACCAGAGGTGTGGAACCCTGAAATCAGCAGGTTCCTCACCTGTTGTCTTCTCTGAGGCTTCCACGCTGTAGCTATCATAATCAGATGATCAGCGACTAGTCGACATCAGACTTAAAGCCTCAGTCATCAACTCAACTAGTCTGTACGCCCTATTATATAACATGCATCTCCAAAATAGTAACTTTACAGTAGAGGCCAAAAACATTCTTGACTTTGAATGAAAGTTAATGTAAAGAGGTTTTATTGTAAGTGATTCTGAAGCATTTCTGTTGGTCCATACGTCATGAAACTTTCACAGGATATAAAGAGCAGCTGTCGTGTTCAAATGATATTAAAAAATGAAATTTGACAAAAAATGAGATACACATGTTTTTTTCTTTGGACAGCAATGATAAACATTGCACCACCTACATGGAGGAGGCTAGGTTATGTTCTGGGGCTGCTTTGCTGCATCTGGCGCAGGGCTGCAGTGAAATCTCAAGACTATTAAGGCACTCCAGAGCCAAAGCTCCAACAGGATAATGACCCAAAACACACAACTAAAACAATCCAACAATGGCTAAGAGCAAAGCACTGGGCTCCTCTGAAGTGGCCTTCTATGAGCCCTGGTCTAAACCGTATTGGGCATCTGGGCACCTTTCAAACCTGAGACAGCTGGAGCAGTTTGCTCACGAGGGGTGGAGCCAAAATACCTGTGGACAGGTGCAGAAGTCTGATTGAGAGTTCCTGAAATCACTGAATTGCCTCAAAAGGTTGTACAACAAAATATTATAAGTTATGGCTGCCATCATTTTTACCATCCAGGTCAGGTTTAGACCAATGTCTGATTATTATCAGTTTGTCCACCTGCATATACACTAAGTACTCGCTCGTCTGCCTTTACACACATATGAACTTGAGTGGCGTCCCATTCTTAATCCATAGGGTTTAATACGGTGTCAGCCCAACCTTTGCAGCTATAACAGCTTCAACTCTTCTGGAAAGGCTCTCCACACAGTTTAGGAGAGTGTTTATGAGAATGTTTGATCTTCCAGAAGAGCATTAGTGAGGTCAGACACTGATGTTGGACAAGAAGGCCTGGCTCGCAGTCTCCACTCTAATTCATCCCAAAGGTGTTCTATCTAGTCCAGTGGCGGCGTGCTTTACTCCACTGCATCCAACGCTTTGCATTGCGCTTGGTGATGTAAGGCTTGGATGCAGCTGCTCGGCCATATAAACCCATTCCATGAAGCTCTCTACGCTCTGTTCTTGAGCTGATCTGAAGACCACATGAAGTTTGGAGGTCTGTAGTGATTGACTCTGTAGAAAGTTGGTGACCTCTGTGCTCTATGCTCCTCAGCATCCGCTGACCCGCTCTGTCATTGTACGTGTTCTACCACTTGGTGTCTGAGTTGCTGTCGTTCTCAATCACTTCCACTTTGTTAGAACACCACTGACAGTCCACTGTGGAATATTTAGAAGTGAGGAAACTTCACCACTGGACTTGTTGCACATGTGGCGTCCAATCACGGTACCACGCTGGAGTTCACTGAGCTCCTGAGAGCGACCCATTCTTTACTAGTGAGTGTAGAAGCAGTCTGCATGACTAGGTGTTTGGTTTTATACACCTGTGGCCATGAAAGTGTTTGGAACACCTGAATTCAATGATTTGTATGGGTGAGTGAATACTTTGGGCAATATAGTATATATATATATATAGTTAGTTAGTTAGTCAGTTAGTCAGTTAGTTAGTTAGTAAGGCTTGTGGCTCTGTTACCTAATTTTATGTCCACTGAAAATGAAATAAATTAAGTATGGCTTTTGCACTGTACTGTATACATAGACTTCTATTACTGCTGTTGTTGTTATCCAGTTAAGAGGAGTCAGATTTGCTCTGTGGTCCAAAAACAACTCAGTTTATGAGAGAAACTTTATATTGCTCACAGCACGTGATATATTTCAGTGAGTCTGATAACTTTTTCATGCAGATGGAGACCCTGAACAGCTGCCGTACCACCATCAGCAAGCAGTAATGCACTATTAGGTAAATGTACACTGTAGACGTGAGGCAGGCTTAATGTCTCCTTCACTCTCTGCATTCACAACTGAGTCAAAACACACAATCTACACTAAACTCATGCTCGAACAGAAGCCACGCTGCACTCTGCACTGTGTATAGTGTGCTAACAGCCATTATTTCAGCCACCTGTCTAGAACCATGCCGTATGATACCCGCACCTGCTTTACCCGTGTCTATTTTCAGGTGCTGGAAGTTCTATTTTAGTAATAGTTCCAAAAAATGTTTGTCCTTGAACTGCCACGGCGGAGGATTTGCGCTTTGATGTTGGAGCGATGAGGACTGGAGCCTTTATACAAATGCAGAGATGTATTTTTAGCACTTGCTCTGTTAAGAAGAAGCACAGAACCACTTGCTGAACATGATCTGCAGGAGGTATGAAGAGATATACAGTGATTTAATGAGAAGGTTAAATAGACTTAGTGTTGGGTTTAAGATCATTCCCATGAATTAAGCCTTAACTGGCGTTTGCATGTCACAGTATTTCAGAAACACTTGTTTAAAGAAGTATCTGTTCATGCGTTCTAGTGACTGGGGTATGTTATGTATTTGGTTTTCCATTCATTCATAGTCGGTAGTCGGGGTCTGGAGCCAATCCCAACGGCTTCAGATGAAGGCAGGGTACACCATCAACAGGTCGCCAGTCTACCGCATGGCCAACACACACTCACACCTACGGGCAGTTTAGAGTGAGGATCAACCTAACATACATGTGTTTGGACTGTGGGAGGAAACCGGAGTACCCGGAGGAACCCACTCAAGCACGGAGAGAACATACACACTCCACACAGAACCACCCAGACCGGGAATCCAACCCAGATCATCTTCCTGTGAGGAGACTATAGCATCTATAGTGGGATCTGAAATCGCCTACTAAGTCAGTAGGTTCCTTTCATTAACGCCATAGTGAGGACTGCAGAGTAAGCAGTGTGATGAGGCTCAGCAGCAGGACCCAGCTGGAAGATGACAATAGAGGAAGCAATGACCGGAGGACGGCCTGCGAGGATGCCTGGAAGGCGGCATTGACTACTTTCCTCCAGTGTTGGTTAAAGCAAGCGTCCATGGTGAGCAACACGCCAATAACGGGTGCTGGTATTGCAGATGTGCTTTTGTCTGGGATTCTAAGTTGTAGCTGGTTGTGTTTCTCTTCAATAGTGCCAGTCTGGTTTTGACCTTTGCCTTCTTCCTGTGGGTGAGGCTGTTGTTCAGCTGCTCTCTGACTCCAGCTATATGTACTGTACTACTGATCTAAAGAGATGCCCCTCCTTTACTCACATCCTAGTCTCGCAATACATGAGAAAATATACACTGAATAATTTCATTACAAAATTTGAAATAGTGTTTAATGTACTGCTGCTGTGTACCCAACAGTTATATATAGTGATATATAGGGTCTGTCTCAAATCCTAGTGAGCTCCTATATAGGCAGCATTTTACATCATAGTATGCGCTCCCGACATGTAGACTGTCCCAATTCTTACATACCTTAAACATGCTGTCTACTGAGGAACCTTATTTAGACCTGATTTTAAGAAGCATCGAACGCTTCCTCAGCCGCTAAGACAATCCCATGATGCAACGCAGGCTAATCTACGAGCAGTGAAGTGGTTTTAAAATGTGAGTTATTTTGATTCTCTCTGGAGTTTTAATGTGTTTCTGATCATATAATCACACAAAACAGTATTTTATTATCAACTCTGTAACAAGTCCTTCACCATTTACACTTTTATACTCCAGACATTAGCATTTATGCTAGCGGATTTTTAAAGCCTCGGGCTATTGTTTTGGATGCCGGCTGGTAGCTTAGCAACCAGCTAAACCACCGGTGGCGTGCTGCAGTGGGGGGAACAAGCCGTGACGCAGTCTCTCTCTAACCAGAGCGTCTCAGTAATCTGTTTTATGAGGAGAGATGAGGAGCTGCTACCTAGACAGCCTACTTAGACACTCACTAGGATTTGAGACACAACCACTGTTTTATGTTGTCAGCATATTTTCAATATACAGTACTGTGCAGTGTACTGTTCTAGGCACTTGTGTGTGTGTGTATATATATATATATATATATATATATATATATATATATATATATATATATATATATATATATACATATACATACCTATATCTATGTTTATAGACAGGAAGCATTTATTTACTCAGTAAACACTTTATTATTTAAATATTAAACAGTATTAATAGAGTAATTAGTGCTTTTCCATACGTCAGTGTGTTTATTTAACCCTTTACAAGCTTCTCCTAAACAACCCAGTGTTGTTTACAGTTCTCATCTAATACCTGCTTTGACTGCTCAGTACTTCATTAAGCTAAATCAAGATTACTGCTAAAGGAACTGAACACATTCATACAATGTCTGGGGCGTCCAGGAGAAATCTGGAACCTAACTTTGTTCTTCAAACTGGATCAAGATCTGATCTACTTCTCTCACAATAACATATTCATGTTACTTTGTATTGTATGTATGATTATTTACATCTGTTCTAATCAGATCTGCTGTTCTTACTGGTGAACATACACTTATTGATCAGATAAAGGCTCTTAAACTATCAGCTCAGGTGCCTCAGACGTGTGTACAGTAGTGTAGGGAGGCATGGAATCAGAAACAGAGCATTTATAGTTGCTGCTTTGAGGAAAAGCATCAGCAAAGGATAAAAAAACGTATAACATGGAATAATATCTAATACGTTATTTGAGACTTTGGCTGTATCCACATGGATATGCAGTCAATATATTCCAGATTTAAGGTGAACCTGTGCAGGTTTAGTGGATATGCAAGTCATCAGTAGTCAAAATTGGACTGCCAGCAGTCTGCTCCGCATTAATATCCATGGTTTTATCCTCAAGGAGACCATTAGAGATGTTCTGCCGTGTCTCTGTCTCCAGACTGAATCTGTTTTGAATCTTAGCAGAGGAGTTTCTCACATCCACTCACAGTAAACTCTACGTCTCCACTGCTTTTGCTACACAGCTACGATTCCCATTAACAGACTGTAGAACCTCCATAGAATAGCATTTCTAATGTTCTAGAGAAGCCACACACAGTCTGAGGCCAAGGTGGGGCTAGACTGGCCTAAAGCCCCTCAGTTTGACTTGGCACATTAGTGTGTGCCGTGCTGGTGTGAGTTGATCAGACACAGCAGTGCTGCTGCTGGAGTGTTTAAACACTGTGTGCACTTACTGTCCATTCTATTAGACACTCCTACTACTTGCTGGTCCACCTTGTAGATGTAAAATCAGAGACTGTGCTGCTGCACAGTTTGTGGACACAGGACACTGCTGTCTGGATAGTTTTGGTTGGTGGACGATGATTCTCAGTCCAGCAGCAGCACTGCTGTGTCTGATCCACTCTCACCAGCATGTCAGTGTCACTGCATTGCTATGAATGAGCCACCTCTCTAATAGTAGCTGCTCTGTGGTGGTCCTGTGGTGGTCCTGATCATTAAAGAACAGAGTAATAAAGTATACAGAGAATCAGATGAACTACAGTCTGTAAGTGGGGCTCCTATATGGTCAGTGGAGCTGATATAATGAATTGCAATCTTAACTATACAGCAACAAATATCAACATGCAATCAAATCCTCACAGCTAGTGTGAAGCCTTCCCAGGAGAGTAGAGGCTGTTACTGCAGCAAAAGGCTAACTCTGATGGGGGCTAACTTCTTGTTAATGTGCTTTGGAGGAAATACTGGATTAGCTGGTGTCCACAGTCCTGAGCATGTGGTCAGTTTTCTTTTCCAGGCTACTCATTTTCCAGCCGAGGACCAGGCGTGATATTTATCTGAACACAGGCCTCTGGTCAGAACTGAAATGTCAGGGCAAATTGCTAACCGCTCCTGTGGCCTCTAATCGCGTGCATGCGCCTTACTTAGCTAATTAACAGAAGAAGCCCACGGGGTCCCGCTCTCTCCGCTCGCAGGCTGTGTTGGATGAATGTATTTTTTTCTTTTACTTCCAGAAGAATTTAAGGGATAAAACAGTTTCTGGGCGGAATGAATGGAAATGAAAAAAAAAAAAAAAAGTCACAATATTGCCCTGAGCAGCTCTCCGATAACTACTTTTCTTCCTCGCTGTGTAAGTGTTTTGCCGGAAAGTAATTATAAATTACATTAATAAGATAACCGAAAGCGCCGTGCATGTTCATGTGGAGAGGTGAAGCAACCCCTCCCTGAGAGTAGCAGTCGGCTCTCAATATGCTGTAGTAAACTCTCCAGCCTGAAGGTCGATATGTGATTCCGCTGCCTCGTATCGGCCGACTGGAGATTATTAGAGGCACTCGACTGGTCAGAATACTAATACTGCTATCAGCAAGGAGTCATGTCCTCCTTAAAGAAGCATAGGCTTCACACTGATGCATGTAATTGCATGAAACCTACATAAAACTAAATTACTTGTGAGACAGCCAATCAAAACGCAGATAATGCATCACATGATTAGCATACTGCTGCCCTCTAAAGGAGTTATTACCAAACATCAAATAAACAAACATCACTCACCACCGCCCTCTAAAGGAGTTATTAACAAACATCAAATAAACAAACATCACTCACCACCGCCCTCTAAAGGAGTTATTAACAAACATCAAATAAACAAACATCACTCACCACCGCCCTCTAAAGGAGTTATTAACAAACATCAAATAAACAAACATCACTCACCACCGCCCTCTAAAGGAGTTATTAACAAACATCAAATAAACAAACATCACTCACCACCGCCCTCTAAAGGAGTTATTAACAAACATCAAATAAACAAACATCACTCACCACCGCCCTCTAAAGAAGTTATTAACAAACATCAAATAAACAAACATCACTCACCACCACCCTCTAAAGGAGTTATTAACAAACATCAAATAAACAAACATCACTCACCACCACCCTCTAAAGGAGTTATTAACAAACATCAAATAAACACACATCACTCACCACCACCCTCTAAAGGAGTTATTAACATCAAATAAACAAACATCACTCACCACCGCCCTCTAAAGGAGTTATTAACAAACATCAAATAAACACACATCACTCACCACCGCCCTCTAAAGGAGTTATTAACAAACATCAAATAAACAAACATCACTCACCGCCGCCCTCTAAAGGAGTTATTAACATAAAATAAACAAACATCACTCACCACCGCCCTCTAAAGGAGTTATTAACAAACATCAAATAAACAAACATCACTCACCACCGCCCTCTAAAGAAGTTATTAACAAACATCAAATAAACAAACATCACTCACCACCGCCCTCTAAAGGAGTTATTAACAAACATCAAATAAACAAACATCACTCACCACCGCCCTCTAAAGAAGTTATTAACAAACATCAAATAAACAAACATCACTCACCACCGCCCTCTAAAGAAGTTATTAACAAACATCAAATAAACACACATCACTCACCACCGCCCTCTAAAGGAGTTATTAACAAACATCAAATAAACAAACATCACTCACCACCGCCCTCTAAAGGAGTTATTAACAAATATCAAATAAACAAACATCACTCACCACCGCCCTCTAAAGGAGTTATTAACAAACATCAAATAAACAAACATCACTCACCACCACCCTCTAAAGGAGTTATTAACAAACATCAAATAAACAAACATCACTCACCACCGCCCTCTAAAGGAGTTATTAACAAATATCAAATAAACAAACATCACTCACCACCGCCCTCTAAAGGAGTTATTAACAAACATCAAATAAACACACATCACTCACCACCGCCCTCTAAAGGAGTTATTAACAAACATCAAATAAACAAACATCACTCACCACCGCCCTCTAAAGGAGTTATTAACAAACATCAAATAAACACACATCACTCACCACCGCCCTCTAAAGGAGTTATTAACAAACATCAAATAAACAAACATCACTCACCACCGCCCTCTAAAGGAGTTATTAACAAACATCAAATAAACAAACATCACTCACCACCACCCTCTAAAGGAGTTATTAACAAACATCAAATAAACACACATCAATCACCACCGCCCTCTAAAGGAGTTATTAACAAACATCAAATAAACACACATCACTCACCACCACCCTCTAAAGGAGTTATTAACAAACATCAAATAAACACACATCACTCACCACCGCCCTCTAAAGGAGTTATTAACAAACATCAAATAAACAAACATCACTCACCACCGCCCTCTAAAGGAGTTATTAACATCAAATAAACACACATCACTCACCACCGCCCTCTAAAGGAGTTATTAACAAACATCAAATAAACAAACATCACTCACCACCGCCCTCTAAAGGAGTTATTAACAAACATCAAATAAACAAACATCACTCACCACCGCCCTCTAAAGGAGTTATTAACAAACATCAAATAAACAAACTTCACTCACCACCGCCCTCTAAAGAGTTATTAACAAACATCAAATAAACAAACATCACTCACCACCGCCCTCTAAAGGAGTTATTAACAAACATCAAATAAACAAACATCACTCACCACCGCCCTCTAAAGGAGTTATTAACAAACATCAAATAAACACACATCACTCACCACCACCCTCTAAATGAGTTATTAACAAACATCAAATAAACAAACATCACTCACCACCGCCCTCTAAAGGAGTTATTAACAAACATCAAATAAACAAACATCACTCACCACCGCCCTCTAAAGGAGTTATTAACAAACATCAAATAAACAAACATCACTCACCACCACCCTCTAAAGGAGTTATTAACAAACATCAAATAAACACACATCACTCACCACCGCCCTCTAAAGGAGTTATTAACAAACATCAAATAAACACACATCACTCACCACCACCCTCTAAAAGAGTTATTAACAAACATCAAATAAACAAACATCACTCACCACCGCCCTCTAAAGGAGTTATTAACAAACATCAAATAAACAAACATCACTCACCACCGCCCTCTAAAGGAGTTATTAACAAACATCAAATAAACAAACATCACTCACCACCGCCCTCTAAAGGAGTTATTAACAAACATCAAATAAACACACATCACTCACCACCACCCTCTAAAGGAGTTATTAACAAACATCAAATAAACAAACATCACTCACCACCGCCCTCTAAAGGAGTTATTAACAAACATCAAATAAACAAACATCACTCACCACCGCCCTCTAAAGGAGTTATTAACAAATATCAAATAAACAAACATCACTCACCACCGCCCTCTAAAGGAGTTATTAACAAACATCAAATAAACAAACATCACTCACCACCGCCCTCTAAAGGAGTTTTTAACATCAAATAAACAAACATCACTCACCACCGCCCTATAAAGGAGTTATTAACAAACATCAAATAAACAAACATCACTCATCACCGCCCTCTAAAGGAGTTATTAACAAACATCAAATAAACAAACATCACTCACCACCGCCCTCTAAAGGAGTTATT
The DNA here is from genome assembly GCA_021613375.1 of Megaleporinus macrocephalus. Classification (NCBI taxonomy): domain Eukaryota; kingdom Metazoa; phylum Chordata; class Actinopteri; order Characiformes; family Anostomidae; genus Megaleporinus; species Megaleporinus macrocephalus. The sequence continues at coordinate 43,492,717 of CM038718.1, forward strand.
AACAAACATCAAATAAACACACATCACTCACCACCGCCCTCTAAAGGAGTTATTAACAAACATCAAATAAACAAACATCACTCATCACCGCCCTCTAAAGGAGTTATTAACAAACATCAAATAAACACACATCACTCACCACCGCCCTCTAAAGGAGTTATTAACAAACATCAAATAAACAAACATCACTTACCACCGCCCTCTAAAGGAGTTATTAACAAACATCAAATAAACACAATCACTCACCACCGCCCTCTAAAGGAGTTATTACCAAACATCAAATAAACAAACATCACTCACCATCACCCTCTAAAGGAGTTATTAACAAACATCAAATAAACAAACATCACTCATCACCGCCCTCTAAAGGAGTTATTAACAAACATCAAATAAACAAACATCATTCACCACCGCCCTCTAAAGGAGTTATTAACTAACATCAAATAAACAAACATCACTCACCACCGCCCTCTAAAGGAGTTATTAACTAACATCACTCTGCTTTCTTTTATTTACATGTTTGCTGCACCCCAAACTCAGTTTATTCTGTTTGTTGCAATCAGACGATTATGTAATCATGTTGACGGGCCTGCCGGTTGTTGTTGTGCATCTCCAGCACATGCAGTGCAGATTTGCTTTGATGGCATCCGTTAAAAATCAGAATCAATCCGTATCTTAATGCCGTTCTGGCCGGTCATGCTTACTGAGGCAGAAACAGCGAGATTGATACGCACCGAGTCAGCAATATTAGCCCCGCAAAGATGCTTTATAAGGGCTGTACACTGAGATGATAGCTGTTTCAGGCCGTGCGGTCCAGTGCGAGCGGAGGCAGACGGAGAAGAGCAATCACAGCAAAGCCTGTACGCTGGGTTAGAGGTGCTGTTAGGCTGGGGCTGAGATTAGATTACAGGATGCCGGTGGTTCGAAATAGGTGTGAGTCTCCGGAGGCTTTCTCGAAGCCCTGAATCGCTCCTCTGCCCACCAGGAGCAGCGCAGAATGATCTTTCCGATGGGTACTGACGTTTCCATGCTAAATGAAAAAGGCCAGTCAATGAAGTATCCCCAGCTGCACTGGAAGGCAGTTAAACGCTGGGTGGAGGCGCGTAAGAGCCCGTCTTCCACGCCAAAAAAGCCATTGACATGATGCCTCTTCCTGCCCGAGTCAAGGCAGCTGCATACTAAACAGGCTGCTTTAAATGTAAAGCGACACAAGATGGATTTATTTCATTAGCTGAGCAGGGAGCGCCGTGTACACGCCACAGAGTCCCCAGATCTATCTCACTTGCAGATATGTGAGCACACACACACAAACACATGCACTTGTTTTTATACAGCGCTGTATTTGGGGGCTGTATTAAATGTATCATAGCCGTTTAAAGAAATACTAGTATATATATATATATAGTAACTTTACAGGAGAGGACAAAAACTGTCTTAACTTTCAATGTAAGTCAATGTAAAGAGGTTTAGTTTGAGGGGCTTTTGGAGCATTTCTATTGGTCCGTTCATCATGAAACTTGCACAGGATACAAAGAGCAGCTGTTGTGTTTAAATGATATAGAAAAATAAAAATCAACAAAAAATATGCAGGTGCATGTTTTTCTTTGGACAGTGAAGATATGCATAGTTCAAGTTAGCTTAACAGTTAATAAGCATGTAATAATATATATATATTATTAATATATATATATTATTAATATATATGTATATATAATTTTTTTTTTTTTTTTTTTTTTTTTTTTTTTTTTCTACCAACAATTTTGTGTTGAATAACAAAGTTGAATGATCAAGCATGTTCTTTAATGATCAGGACCCCCACAGAGCAGATACTATTAGGGAGGTGGGTCATTCTCAGCGCTGCAGTGACACTGACATGATGGTGGTGTGTTAGTGTGTGTTATGCTGGTGTGAGTGGATCAGACACAGCAGTGCTGCTGCTGGAGTGTTTAAACACCTCAGTGTCACTGCTGGACTGAGAATCGTCCAGCAACCAAAACTATCCAGACAACAGTGTCCTGTGGGTGGCGTCCTGTGTCCACTGATGATGGACTAGAGGAGCAGCAGATGATATATATATATATATATAATACTGTATATATATATAATCCTTATTAACTGCCCACTGGACACTGTTGTTTTGGTTGATGGACCATTCACTGAGGTATCCAGCACCACTGCTGTGTGATCCACTCACACTAACACACCACCACCATGTCAGTGTCACTGCAGTGCTGAGAATGACCCACCTCCCTAATAGTACCTGCTCTGTGGTGGTCCTGTGGGGGTCCTGATCATTAAAGAACAGAGTAATAAAGTATACAGAGAATCAGATGAACTACAGTCTGTAAGTATAGAACTATAAAGTGCTCCTCTGTGCTAAGCAGAGCTGATAACAGTGTTAGATTTGTTTATTTCTGGTAAATCAACACATTCAGCACATTGCTGTCACGGAAACAAGAGCTCAGGCTCGCACAGACACGTGCACGCTCACATAAATATCTAGAGTGCTGGGAAACGCACTGCGATTGTCGTTCTTCAGTAATGAGCAATGCACGGCTCTGTGTGCTGCAGTGTACGTGGATAACAAGCAGGTAGCAATTTGAGCCCATTCTGTTCATGCTCTGATACAACCATTACAGGGGGCTCGTTCTGACAGCACAAATGGAGAGAGACCCTCCTAGAGCTCTTTCATTCTCCTGCGTCTCAATGTCTCAATGTCATTTGGCTTTGTTCTTGCAGGAGTGGAGAAAATGTGTCCAGGAAGATTTCATGATCAAAAGCTGTATGGTCGTGTTATTGAACAGGCTCACAGGGCCAGATGTACACTGTGTCCTTCAGTACAGTGTGACCTGTTGGTTTTGTTTATATATATTTTATATATATGGTATATAAAATACTCATATGATATGACAAAACTCTTTAATAGGCTGGGCTCCACCCGGTGGATCTATAACCTAACAATGACCCAACTGTTTTGCATTGAAGTCCTTGTAGTTATTGAGTAGTAAATCTTTAGTTAGTTGAACTTTATATATACAGTATATTGCCAAAAGCATACAATGTCGGCCCAACCTTTGCAGCTATAACAGCTTCAACTTCTCTAGGAAGGCTCTCCACAGGGTTTAGGAGTGTGTTTATGGGAATGTTTGACCGTTCCCTCTGGCGTGATTTAGCTCACTGTGGAGAAGCTTGCACACTCACATCTCTATCCAGGGGTCAAGGTGTCTACAACACAAATATAGAAGTTTTAACTACAATTCAAAAGCACTCGTGAACCTACACATGTCTTCTGAGTTATATATGTACAGTTAATGATGGTAAAACAGATAATAGATTAAAACAAATGGATAAAAATCATATTTTAGGCCAAAACTATCATAAAATAAGGTGCCAGACATCAGGCATCATATTCACAACCATTTCATGTATATACACTATATCACCCAAAGAAATGGCTCGTCTGCCTTCACACGCATATGAACTTGAGTGACGTCCCGTTCTTAATCTATAGGGTTTAATATAATATGCAGCTATAACAGCTTCAACTCTTCTGGGAAGGCTCTCCACACGGTTTAGGAGAGTGTTTATGGGAATGTTTGACCGTTTCTTCCAGAAGACCATTGGTGAGGTCAGACACTGATGTTGGACGAGAAGGTCTGGCTCACAGTCTCCACTCTAATTCATCCCAAAGGTGTTCTATCAGGTTGAGGTCAGGACTCTGTGCAGGTCAGTCAAGTTCTTTCACACCAAACTTTCCCCACAAATTTGGAAGCATGAAATTGCCCAAAGTCTCTTGGTCTGCTGAAGCATTAAGAGTTTCTTTCACTGAAACTGAGGGTTCAAGCCAAACTCCTGAAAAATAACCCCACACCATAATCCCCCCTCCACCAAACTTTACACTTAACACAATGCAGTACAGGTACCATTCTCCTGGCAAGCGCCAAACCCAGACTCATCCATCGGATTGCCAGACAGAGAAGCGTGATTGGTCACTACAGAGAACACATCTCCACTGCTCTAGAGTCCAGTGGCGGCGTGCTTTACTCCACTGCATCCAATGCTTTGCATTGTGCTTGGTGATGTAAGACTTGGATGCAGCTGCTCGGCCATGAAAACCCATTCCATGAAGCTCTCTATGCTCTGTTCTTGAGCTGATCTGAAGACCACATGAAGTTTGGAGGTCTGTAGTGATGGACTCCGTAGAAAGTTGGTGACCTCTGTGTACTATGCTCCTCAGCATCCGCTGACCCGCTCTGTCATTGTACGTGTTCTACCACCAAGTGCTACTGACAGTCTACTGTGGAATATTTAGTAGTGAGGAAACTTCACGACTGGACTTGTTGCACAGGTGGCGACCTATCACTGTACCACGCTGGAGTTCACTGAGCTCCTGAGAGAGACCCACTCTTTACTAATGTGTGTAGAAGCAGTCTGCATGACTAGCTGCTGGTTTTATACACTTGTGGCCATGAAAGTGATTAGAACACCTGATTTTAATGATTTGGATGGGTGAGTAAATACTTTTAGCAATATAAGGTTCTTTAAAGTAACACTATGTAAGAGTTGGAGTTTTTCTACGCCATAGTGGTGTCAGAAGTGAGTTATAGATGTGTGTTAGGTTATATACACATCTATAACCTAACAATAACCCAACCAGTTTGTGTTATATTCCTTGTAGTTACTGAGTAGTAAGTCTTAGTACCTATTAGGTCTTAGAGATTTGAATGAATGGCTCTTGAAATAAATCATAATAAATAAAGACAGTCTTATATAACACATTTACATTACATTGGTTTAAACCAGAGTATCAAACTCCAATTATATGATGGTGGGGGGCAACTGATGATGAGTCATTTAATAACATCATTAATTAATAATTAATAATAACTCCAGTGGCACCACATCAGTGTCACTGCAGTGCTGAGATTGATCTACCACCCCTGCTCAGTGGTCCTGTAGGGGTCCTGACCTTTGAAGAAGAGGGTAATAAAGTATACAGAGAATCAGATGAACTACAGTCTGTAAGTGTAGCTCCTATATGGTCAGCGAAGCTGATACAGTGGACAATGAGTGCTGAAACGAGGAGGTGTTTCTCATAAAGTGGCCTGTGAGCTGGCTTTTGTGTACATGACTGTAATATATTCTAAATGTCTGACGGTTGGAAGAACAAGTGATTTGAGAAATGCAACAAAACTAGAGTTGCTTGTTCACATTTACTGTTCCACCTTACATTGGACAGAAAGTAGCTGATACTTCATTTAAGGTGGAACGGAAAAGTGGAACTAAAAGCTGCCAAAGAAGAATCAGATTTCAGCCCTGTAGTTATTTTTTGTGAAACATAAATTAATATTTAATTTAAATATGTGTATTAAGTATTTGTACAGTGCTTTTTACCGTGATGTTGTCGCAAAACAGCTTTACAGAAGTTTGAAAACAGACAGTTACAACGTACATGTACACTCCTGATCAAAATCTTAAGACCCAATCTTGCACTACTGGATCTTAAGAAGGTTCTAAGTGGTGCGCCATCAAGATTTGGGGTGTTCTCCTTCGATGGAACATTTGAGCTTCAGGTTGTGCAGGGGCTCTCCAACAGCAGCTGGCTATGTGGAGATGTTGCAGCGGGCGTCCCTCATGACTGAGGGCCCTTGTCTGTGTGGACAATGCTGCAGTTCACAATGCCCGCTGAACCAAGTACTTCGTCCAGTAGAATAACGTCACTCTTTTGGACCATCCTGCGTGTTCCCCTGATCTAAATCCGATTGAGAACATTTAGACATGGACGGCAAGGGAAGTTTACAAACATGGACATCAGTTCCAGACAGTGGATGCCCTCCGTGAAGCTATCTTCAACACTTGGAGTAACGTTCCCTCTAGCCTCCTGGAAACACTTGCCTCAAGCATGCCTAAACGATTGTTTGAAGTGATCAAGGTGGAGTGGTGGAGCTCCTCATTTCTGAGTCCTTTTTTTGACACTTAGATTGCTGGTCTGAGGGGGTTTGGGTTTTTTTTGAGTGGGGGTCTTAAACTTTTGATCAGCCGGTGAACAGCCTATTTCAGTTAAACTGTTTTTTTCAGTAAATTGGCTGCTCGAAGTCTTTTGTCTCTTGCCCCCATTTCTTCTTTTAGCATTTTGAAGCTCTACGTAGAACCTTCTTAAGATCCAGTAGGGCAAATTGTAAATTCTTGCAAATTTTTAACTGGTCTTAAGATTTTGATCAGGATTGTATATCCACCAGTAAGCAAGCCAGAGGCGACAGGGGCAAGGAAACACTCCCTCAGACTGGAGGCAAAGTTTTAGAGCGTTTTCACACCTGTAGTTGGTTTAACTGGTCAGGATCAGTTAATGAGTTTGTGTACTTGGAGAGTTTCCTCCTCGGTTAAGTTTGTTTTCACAGGCAAAAACCTAAACGCTCAAAAATGCTCCCCAACAAACCACGTGAGCACGTCGTCTCCTCTGATTGGTCAGAGCTATCTGGCGTGTGAGTAAGAAAGTAAACACAGGGAGAAGATCCGGTTTTCTAAACTACTGCACATTTCTTGTAGAGCGTATCACGGAGCAGCGGCAGAGACAGCATCTGTTCACAGCTGTAATAATAATCTGATAATATACCAAACTACAGTCCACCTGCAGACCACCCAGCTCACTCCAAACATCAAGTAGACAACGTCCCTCACTGCTAGTCCAAGAGAGACCTCGCTTCATTGTCCTCGCCCTGTTAGCTGCTCCAGTTCTCCAGTTCTCTGTTTACGCCATCTGCCGCATCCCATAATGCAAAGCACACCTGGCTGCAGGAGGTGTTTAGATCAAACTTGTGGAGTACACCTAACACTTGGGTCGGATCGAGGTCGGATCATGTTCTCAACACAAACGAACCGCTCCGGAGTTTGTTTGGAACCGGACCGAGACCACCTCCTCTCGAGGGTCTTGGTGTGGTTGTTTTGGTCCGCACCCGAGTGCGATTACTGTTTTCACACCTGCAAAAACGAACCAGAGTCCGTTTTAACCGGACTAACTGGTGTGAAAACACCCCTTAGAAACTTTACAGGTAGAGGCAGTCTCTGAGTCTTTATGAAAAGTGGAAGTGAACTGAAACAGTCCCATCCTATCTCTATGCTGGTACATCTGGATGGCTCAGTGATGTAACTGAGGGTATTGTTGAATATTATGCTGGAACTGATGGTCCTAAGAGTGGCTGGACGATGGAAACTGATTTGGGGGGCTTTGTTTAGGAACATTGGGTGAGCTGAGTAAAGTTTCTTGGAAACTTTCTTTGAAACTTGAGGGTCCTGGAGAAAGTCTTCCAGCTGAAGGCTGATTGCACTGACCTGTTCCTCTGCATCTGCATGCCCCAAGAGATTCGACAGGACACTAGAATCTAGAATCTGTGATTAGCTCACTTGTGAAAGCATGTGGAATGTTTATCGGCAGATTTCATAGCTTTGTAGACACAGAGTGGCAGAAATGCTGGACTAGCTTTGACCAGACGTCTCCTGGCCATGAACAAAGGTCAGTTTAATGCTGTTTGGAGTTTTTTGTTTCTTTTGCAAGCTATTAAACAACCACTTCTTTTAAAGCCTTTTCTGAGAAAGCAGTTCTTCAGAGATATCTCAACTCTCCCAACCCAGGTCAAACCAAAATATAAGCTTTTCATTAAAATGTGTACAAAAGAAACATGAATAAACCTTTCAGAGGGTTTATAATGCCTTATAAATAGGAATAGGTGGCGTCTTGGAGGACCATAGAGAAAAATAAATGGTGGAATTTAAGGCCTACTTTGATTAAAACACCTCAACTCACTTTCATAAAAACATGATACACCACTCAGTCCACTCTGTCTGACTAAATATTGATTGGATTTTGGTTAGTTCTTAGTTAGTTTGGTGAGATTCTTGAAGTTACACTATGTCAAAGTTGGTTAGTTATTCTACTCCAACACCATAATGGTGTCAGAAGTGGGATAGTGCCCCAAGAGTGGACTGTAGTCGAATAAACTCAGCAACAAAGAGCTAAAACAGTGGAGGAGCCAGTGTTCAGCCTATAGGTGGAGCAGCATACTGGCCTGGCAGTGTTAGCTACAGCCCTCCAGCAGCACTTCAAGCTTGCAGCAGAGCTGAGTGCAGTGGCTCGGCAGGTCAGGTATGTCCAGTATTTGAGAAGGCAGTGCAGGAGGGGTTGGCATAAGGGCGCCTCCTGGGTGCACTGCTGCCAGAGAAGCTGGGTTGGCAACATTACTTCTATACAATAATAATTATCCCTAAAATTATCACTAAAAAAGCATGTAAAAAGGTAACTGTACAAATAGTTTAGTCTCACCGAAACTATGATATTTCCTGGCTTGTACATCAATTCACACTTTCAATTTACATCTTCAAATACATTTGTATTTACTTATTAGTTTTTTTGTTATGTTTGTTTGTTCAATGTGTTTTTTTGTTTTTTTATTAATATAATTTTTTTTATTAATATTATTATTTTCTCTTCTTTTTGCATTTTGTAAAAAAAAATCCCCCTCAGCCCTTTCCAAATGTTGCATTGCTTAAGAATAAGAATGTTACATGCTGTAAATAAGTAAATTTCTAATTTGAAAATTTTCTAATTTAAAATTTTCTAATTTCTAATAATAAAGTTAGTCCTCCGATAAGGAGGGGTGGTGGTGGGCCAAAAAAAAAAAAAAAAGGCGCTGGGTTGGCACGTACAGCTCACCACACCAGCTAGCCTTCAAGCTGTCATAGCCAAAGTAAGGAATACCTTGATTCCTGGATGGTGGTCATTCTAAAATCCCTGCTGCGGAAAAGAATTTAATCATAAGTTGTTAAGAATGTTATTAATGCTGCTGTGTTGCCTGTGCTACTCTGTGCTGGGTTAAGAAGGGGTTAGTGTCCACCATAGACAAACAGGATATGGTTAGAAGTGACCTGCCTACTGTCCTCCTTGTTCAGTTAGCGCTGAGCAGCCCTTTTCCTTGCTGTTCAATAAAAGAGCATTCACTGATCTTCTACGCATCTTCTACACTATTTATAATAACAGGCTTTACAGGCTGTGAATGGAATAATAAAAACAATCTGACGAAGTAAAGCTGTAAACCCGTCTTGAAAACGAAAAGAGGTCCAGCAGGTGAGATCTGAGGGATGTCTGGGCAGCTGGACTTCATCCAGACATCATAAGTCTGTTCTTTGTCTTCTTGCATTGCTCACGTCCTTCCTGACCTCTGGAAGAAGCCATATCGATCTTCCTCTCAGAGCAGTGCTGAAGGAGCGTCTTTCTGGCAGCACTCAGTTCAGACCATCTCACTTTACAGTTTTCTGTTTGTGTTTTCATGTTTTATCGTTAAGACACGTCGTATCTTTGAGCTGAAGCCTTTAAATCAAACGTGAATTTCACTAATTTTTGAAACGTTTGTTTGTTTGAATGTTGTGAGAGTTGATTAGAGACACCGTCGCTGTCCAGTGTTATCTTCTTCTTCTTTTTCTGCCTGACTTTTAACTGAAACCTCGTCCCACAGTTTTCAAGGTATGGATATCATTCCAGCTCTGAAGTGCAGCTTTCTGATTGGATGTAGGATTACCGGTCTAACTATTCAGTACTACGTAGTTCACAGTTTTTTCACAAGATTTCAGCAGATATATAACGTAGTTAATGTGTAATGTGTTTATAAACAGATCTCTGAATTTTCTTTTAATGATATATAACGATCAGACCGATCAGGAGTTAAGTGCCTGTAAATGTACATGTAACACTGCTGTTGGTCTATAAAAAAAATATATGATCATCTGTATTTCAAAGACGTTTATTTTAATGTGTTACTGTTATTGTGATAGTAAAAAAACGTATGTCAGAAGAAGTAAAATATTATATTAAAATATTTCTAGGAAATCTATAAAATTGCAGTATTTCTAGGACATCTGTAAAATTGTGGTTTTCCTAGGAAATCTGTAAAATTGCAATATTTCTAGGAAATCTGTAAAATTGCGGTATTTCTAGGAAATCTGTAAAATTCTAGTATTTTTAGAAAATCTGTAAAATTGCAGTATTTCTAGGAAATCTGTAAAATTGCGATATTTCTAGGAAATCTGTAACATTGCAGTATTTCTAGAAAATCTGTAAAATTGCAGTATTTCTAGGAAATCTATAAAACTAGCATTTCTAGGAAATCTGTAACATTGTAGTATTTCTAGAAAATCTGTAAAATTGTGGTATTTCTAGGAAATCTGTAAAATTGTAGTATTTCTAGAACATCTGTAAAATTGCAGTATTTCTAAGAAATCTGTAAAATTGTAGTGTTTCTAGGAAATCTGTAAAATTGTAGTGTTTCTAGGAAATCTATAAAATTGTAGCATTTCTAGAAAATCTGGAAAATTGCAATATTTCAAAACATTCTGTACAATTGTAGTATTTCTAGGAAATCTGTAATATTTTAGTATTTCTAGGAAATCTATAAATTGCAGTATTTCTAGGAAATCTATAAAATTGTAGCATTTCTAGAAAATCTGTTAAATTGCAATATTTCAAAACATTCTGTAAAATTGCAGTATTTCTTGGAAATCTGTAAAATTTTGTATTTTTAGGAAATCTGTAACATTACAGTATTTCTAGGGAATCTGTAAAATTGCAGTATTTCTAGAAAATCTGTAAAATTGTAGTGTTTCTAGGAAATCTGTAAAATTGCTGTATTTCTAGGAAATCTATAAAATTGTAGCATTTCTAGAAAATCTGTAAAATTGCAGTATTTCTAGGAAATCCATCCATCCATCCATCCATCCATCCATCCATCCATCCATCCATCCATCCATCCATCCATCCATCCATCCATCCATCCATCCATCCATCCATCCATCCATCCATCCATCCATCCATCCATCCATCCATCCATCCATCCATCCATCCATCCATCCATCCATCTACCCTAACCTCCAGCCCACAACATTAGCCCACACCCCCCCAAAGAGACTGGAGCCTTAACCAGCACCTTAGACCGCTCGGCCACCCAACAGATCCCAGCCATGCTACCAAACTGTGTTTTTTTTATTGTACATCAGCTGTGATTTCTTTAAAGATTGGTCCAAATGGATGTTGAAATGTATCTACATCAGCTTTACTAAAGAACTCTTAAAGAACCAGTGCAGTCTTTGTCCTCCTCTCTGCTGAGAAGTGTAGGACACAGTGTGTTCTGGCAGCCGGACTGAACTGGTCCATGCTATTGCCTCTCTGTGATATATCCTGTCGAGTGGCTGCAGTGCGGGTGATTTGCTTAGAGCTGCACTGGCATTTATTGCCAATCACGCTCAGCACCTACTAGAAGAGAGCATGAAGGCTCTCGGAAGCCGCTTCTGCGGGACGTGAAGGTACTGAACTCTGCGCACCTTAACGCTGATGAGAACGGCCGCGTGGCCAGGCTGAGTGAGGCCGAGCGGTACGAAGCCTTACAGGTATATATTAGTGAAAGTGTTTAGGTCCTCTGGGTGATCTGCTTTATCCTCTTTACTGTATATAACTATTACAGCAGGAATTGCTCGTACTGGTTTCGTAATACTGAATCAGTTCAGGCTTTAAAGAAAAACTTCAGTGTGGTTCAGTCTAATCTCTGTCTGCCATGTCTGTATTGTAGGGTCAGTTGTGCGGTCAGTTACCACAGATACCATATTTGATGAGCTTCTCTGAGAACCTGTCTTTGCAAAACTCATTTGGACCAAGAAACTTGAGGCTGGAGTTCTGCTATAGAGGTCCAGAGTATAACAGTGTCTGATAACTGATATAGAGGTCCAGAGTATAACAGTGTCTGATAACTGATATAGAGGTCCAGAGTATAACAGTGTCTGATAACTGATATAGAGGTCCAGAGTATAACAGTGTCTGATAACTGATATGGAGTTCCGGGGTATAAGAGTGTCTGATAACTGATACAGAGGTCCAGAGTATAACAGTGTCTGATAACTGATATAAGGGTCCGGTGTATTAGAGTGCCTGCTAACTTATTCAGAGGTCCAGAGTATAACAGTGTCTGATAAGTGATACAAAGTCCGGAGTATAACAGTGTCTGATAACTGATATAGAGGTCCAGTGTATAACAGTGTCTGATGACTGATACAGAGGTCCAGAGTATAACAGTGTCTGATAGCTGATATAAGGGTCCGGTGTATTACAGTGTCTGGTAACTTATTCAGAGGTCCAGAGTATAAGAGAGTGTCTGATAACTGATATAGAGGTCAGGAGTATAACAGTGTCTGATATCTGATATAGAGGTCAGGAGTATAACAGTGTCTGATAACTGATATAGAGGTCCAGAGTATAACAGTGTCTGATAACTGATATAGAGGTCAGGAGTATAACAGTGTCTGATAGCTAATATAGAGGTCCAGAGTATAACAGAATATAATAAATGATATCGAGGTCCAGAGTTTAACAGTGTCTGATAACTGATATAGAGGTCTGGTGTATAACAGTGTCTGATGACTGATACAGAGGTCTAGAGTATAACAGTGTCTGATAACTGATATAGGGGTCCAGAGTATAACAGTGTCTGATAACTGATATAGAGGTCCGGAGTATAACAGTGTCTGATAACTGATATAGAGGTCAGGAGTATAACAGTGTCTGATATCTGATATAGAGGTCCGGAGTATAACAGTGTCTGATAACTGATATATAGGTCAGGAGTATAACAGTGTCTGATAACTGATATAGAGGTCAGGAGTATAACAGTGTCTGATATCTGATATAGAGGTCAGGAGTATAACAGTGTCTGATAACTGATATAGAGGTCAGGAGTATAACAGTGTCTGATATCTGATATAGAGGTCAGGAGTATAACAGTGTCTGATATCTGATATAGAGGTCCAGTGTATTACAGTGTCTGGTAACTTATTCAGAGGTCCAGAGTATAACAGTGTCTGATAACTGATATAGAGGTCAGGAGTATAACAGTGTCTGATAACTGATATAGAGGTCAGGAGTATAACAGTGTCTGATAACTGATATAGAGGTCAGGAGTATAACAGTGTCTGATAACTGATATAGAGGTCCAGAGTATAACAGTGTCTGATAACTGATATAGAGGTCCGGAGTATAACAGTGTCTGATAACTGATATAGAGGTCCGGAGTATAACAGAATATAATAAATGATATAGAGGTCCAGAGTATAACAGTGTCTGATAACTGATATAGAGGTCCAGAGTATAACAGTGTCTGATAACTGATATAGAGGTCCGGAGTATAACGGTGTCTGATAACTGATATAGAGGTCCGGAGTATAGCGGTGTCTGATAACTGATATAGAGGTCCGGAGTATAACAGTGTCTGATAGCTGATATAGAGGTCCAGAGTATAACAGTGTCTGATAACTGATATAGAGGTCCAGAGTATAACAGTGTCTGATAACTGATATAGGGGTCCAGAGTATAACAGTGTCTGATATCTGATATAGAGGTCCAGAGTATAACAGTGTCTGATAACTGATATAGGGGTCCAGAGTATAACAGTGTCTGATATCTGATATAGAGGGTCTATTAAGGGGGCCAAGTGTGCGGTTTTGTTTGCCTCCATCAATCTGACATCAATTGTTAACTTGAAAGCTAATTAATACTGTTTGAATATTTCAAAGTGTCTTGCTCAATAACAGCTTCTTCTCTGGAATAGATAGTGTTTTAAGTTTAATAATGTCCCCCAGTGAGCTCCAACGTTCACACAGCCTGTGAGCACATATCCTGACCTCCAGCTCATCTCCGTGAAAAAAAGAAATCCACGTTGCTGATACGTTTGCTTTTCGTTGGCATGGCCACTCAAGCTGGAACGGCCTGTGAAAGCGGCAGCTGCAGTGGCTGTAATTAAGAAGATGAAGGTTAGCACTCACCCAGAGGAAGTCCAATTAGGCTGGCCCAAGATCTCTCCCTAATCCTGCCATGATCTCAACTTCTCCAGCAGCTCAAGCTGCACCACTTAGCATGTTTACGCTGCCGTCTCGAGCGTCAGAGGGTTCATGTCCTGTATGGTTTTGTTTTGTGTTTCAGATCTGATTATGGCAGCTCGAAAATTGTCAGGTATGTAATATTTCTGGTTATTTTTATGATATGAACGGTGCATGCTGCCTGCTGTTTACTCTGGAATGCTGTGCTCATTTTAACTTACTGTTATTTGTTTATTTAACTTTTATTTGTTTATAATGGAAAGTGTGTGAGGAGGCTTATTGCTATCCGCAGTTTCTGGGTAGATTGGTCCACATGTCAGGAACACAGTCTCTGATTGGTTGACAAGTCAAGAATGCATGGTCTGATTGGTCGCCAGGTTAGAAACACAGCCTCTGAATGGTCAACAAGTCAGAAATGAAGCGTCGGATTGGTCGCCAGGTTAGAAACACAGTCTCTGATTGGTCAACAAGTCAGGAACACAACCTCTGACTGGTCGACATGTTAGAAACAGAGTCTCTTTTTGGTCAACGGGTCAATAACACAGTCTCTGTTTGGTCAACAGGTCAATAACACAGTCTCTGTTTGGTCAACAGGTCAATAACACAGTCTCTGTTTGGTTAACAAGTTAAGACACATAGCCCCTGTTTAGTAAACAAGTCCATAACAGCCTCTGACTGGTTGACAAATCAGAAATACAGCCTCTGATTGGTCAACTTGTCAAAAACACAGCTTATGATTGGTTGACATGTCAGGAACACAGCTTCTGATTGGTCAACATGTTAGTAACACAGATTCTGATTGGTCAATAAGTCAGGAACATAACCTCTGATATTTCGACATGTCAGGAACACAGTCTCTGATTGGTCAACATGTTAGTAGCACAGTCTCTGATTGGTCAATAAGTCAGGAACACAGCCTCTGATTGGTTAATAAGTCAAGAAACAGCCTCTGATAGTTGGTATAGTGTAGTGGGTGTATAGTGTTTGGTATAGTCTAGTGGTTGTATAGTGGTTCGTATAGTGTAGTGGGTGTACAGTGGTTGGTATAGTGTAGTGGGTGTATAGTGGTTGGTATAGTCTAGTGAGTGCACAGTGCTTGGTATAGTGTAGTGGGTGTACAGTGGTTGGTATAGTGTAGTGGGTGTATAGTGGTTGGTATAGTCTAGTGAGTGTACAGTGGTTGGTATAGTGTAGTGGGTGTACAGTGGTTGGTATAGTGTAGTGGGTGTATAGTGATTGGTATAATCTAGTGAGTGTACAGTGGTTGGTATAGTCTAGTGGGTGTATAGTGTTTGGTATAGTGTAGTTGGGGTACAGTGGTTGGTATAGTGTAGTGGGTGTATAGTGGTTGGTATAGTCTAGTGAGTGTACAGTGGTTGGTATAGTGTAATGGGTGTATAGTGGTTGGTATAGTCTAGTGGGCGTACAGTGGTTGATGTAGTCTAGTGGTTATATAGTGGTTGGTGTAGTGTAGTGGGTTTATAGTGGTTGATGTAGTCTAGTAGGTGTACAGTGGTTGGTATAGTGTAGTGGGTGTATAGTGGTTGGTATAGTCTAGTAGGTGTATAGTGGTTGGTATAGTGTAGTGGGTGTATAGTGGTTGGTATAGTGTAGTGGGTGTATAGTGGTTGGTATAGTCTAGTGGGAGTATAGTGGTTGGTATAGTGTAGTGGGTGTATAGTGGTTGTATAGTGTAGTGGGTGTACAGTGGTTGGTACAGTGTATTGGTTGTATAGTGGGTTGTATAGTGGTTGGTATAGTGTAGTGGGTGTATAGTGGGTTGTACAGTGGTTGGTATAGTATAGTGGGTGTATAGTGGTTGGCATAGTGTAGTGGGTGTATAGTGGTTGGTGCAGTGTAGTGGTTGTATAGTGGGTTGTACAGTGGTTGGTATAGTGTAGTGGGTGTATAGTGGTTGGTATAGTGTAGTGGGTGTATAGTGATTGGTATAGTGTAGTGGGTGTATAGTGGTTGGTATAGTCTAGTGGGAGTATAGTGGTTGTATAGTGTAGTGGGTGTACAGTGGTTGGTACAGTGTATTGGTTGTATAGTGGGTTGTATAGTGGTTGGTATAGTGTAGTGGGTGTATAGTGGTTGGTATAGTGTAGTGGGTGTACAGTGGTTGGTATAGTGTAGTGGGTGTACAGTGTTTGGTACAGTGTAGTGGTTGTATAGTGGGTTGTATAGTGGTTGGTATAGTGTAGTGGGTGTACAGTGGTTGGTACAGTGTAGTGGTTGTATAGTGGGTTGTATAGTGGTTGGTATAGTGTAGTGGGTGTACAGTGGTTGGTATAGTGTAGTGGGTATACAGTGGTTGGTATAGTCTAGTGGGTGTACAGTGGTTGGTATAGTGTAGTGGGTGTACAGTGGTTGGTATAGTCTAGTGGTTGTATAGTGGTTGGTATAGTGTAGTGGGTGTATAGTGGTTGGTATAGTGTAGTGGGTGTACAGTGGTTGGTATAGTGTAGTGGGTGTACAGTGGTTGGTATAGTGTAGTGGGTGTACAGTGGTTGGTATAGTGTAGTGAGTGTATAGTGGTTGGTATAGTCTAGTGGGTGTACAGTGGTTGGTATAGTCTAATGGTTGTATAGTGGTTGGTGTAGTGTAGTCTAAAAATGTCTGTGTTTAATCCACATGTATTCAATAATGTCAGTACTGGGACCACAAAAAATAGAAGGTTGCTCATTGAAATCTGCTGCTAGAGGTAGTTACGCTGCATGCATCTCCCTGTTGGCAAGAGTAAAATCACTTTATCACTTTATTGGCATGTAGAATCTGAGCTTTCTTTGTGCTACACTATTTTCTGTCACTATATAAAATATGCCTAATGCTTACTTTCCTGTTATGTGCACTGTGAGCTCACAGTTTGGATCTGTAAATACCTATTATTGATTTGTCATACTTTCCTAATAATATGTTTTCTTGTTTGTTTTACATGTTTTAAGTCAGTATATTATATTGAAAATAAGACCAACTCCATTAAGAGTGCTTGCAGCACTGTTACAACCCCAGCCAGGCTCTGCACATCAGTAGCACCCAAACATGGCAAAAGCACATGAAGTTCATTGAAATTGATTTTATTAGCTAAAAAAACTCCCCAGTTATTAATAATTTAGAGTCATTGAAGCAGGCGCGAGAGATGCTATAAATAATCCGTCTCTCCGAGGATCGCTTTGCTTTCATACAGTACACAGCAAAAGGCGGGAAACTAGGCCTGTCATGGCTGCAGAGCCTTTTCATCCGCATACGGAGGCTGACGGGAAGGGGCTAATCACATGCTTTGTTTAATTGCTCAGCACATTGTCACGTCAGGACAGATGAGTTCACTCAGCAATGATTAGAGCCAAAGTCTGAGGCCCGCGTAAAGCGTGAAGTACGAATCAGTGCCGGCACATCATTTTAAATGCATGTTTTCCACACTCCTAATTAGGCAAAGCACTGTGGGATTCTTGGGAAAAGCATAACAACGAGCTTGGTTACGGAGCAGGTGGCGGCGCATGGGCGGACGTAACTTCATTTTCAGTGCAACAGCATTGCCTGCGATGATCAACTGCATGCTACAGATACAGCCTGCAAAAACGCTGGCATGCTGCTTTCGGTGAACAAGGAGTTTACTCAGTCGGTCCCTTGGGACCACCGCTGGGAATTTGGCCCAAGGACAGTCCAATTGAGCGAATTTCGCTTGGCAACTCTGCCAAGGTCAACATGTTCGGACAGGGTTGTGTTCAAGGGTCTGTCATGTAAGACAAATCACAGCTTTTCACCTGCCTTAATGGGGGTCCTCAGATGGAGAAGGTCATGTGAGAGAGTGCTGGGGGGGAAAAGAGGTAGAGAGTGATGCATGAGGACGTCCACCCAGTAGGGCAAAGGTGATTGACATCAATTAAAAAAGACAATATACAGATTTGTATTGTGTTGTACGTCATCCATCAACTCCCAGACAGGCATCCTCGTCATCCTTGCATCTGCTAGGCCCGGATGTCTGGTACCATGCCTGAACATGATTGTGCCTCCTCCCCCTTGACATGGGGTCTGCACTAACACTGTGCTTAGTGATCTAGGCCTGAGTACATTTACATCATTAATAATAATAACAAGAATAATAGTAATATTAATAATAATAAGCATTAAGCATATAGCACCATTAAAGCATATGTTTGCTGCACAAACATAGAGACAAACAGGTAAAACTGAATGTCAGTGAAATTAATTCAAGAGATAAAAAAGAGGATAACATAAAAAGTTAATTAGTTAAAATTAAAGTAGTAAAAAAAAAGAAAAAAAGAAAATGCATTTACTGAAGGAAACAGAGGAGTGCGGGTCAGCATGTGTGTGGATTCGAGGTTGGGGATCTGCCATGATTAAGTACAGACAGTTTGGAGGTTGCAGGTTCAATGAAACCACAAGGTTTGGCTGTAACCGTATATGAATGGGACTCTAAACAAAACTGTAATGGCTGAAAATGAATGGGATCCTATGGGAGGAATGAAGGATGAATAAGTAAGAAATAGAGGAGTGCGGGTCAGTATGTGTGTAGATTCGAGGTTGGGGATCTGCCCTGATTAAGTACAGACAGTTTGAAGGTTGCAGGTCCAATGAAACCATGAGGTTTAGCTGTAACTGTAAATGAATGGGACTCTGAACAAAACTGTAATGGCTGAAAATGAATGGGATCCTATGGGAGGAATGAGGGTTGAATAAGTGACAAATAGAGGAGTGTAGGTCAGTATGTGTGTGGATTCGAGGTTGGGGATCTGCCCTGATTAAGTACAGACAGTTTGGAGGTTGCAGGTCCAATGAAACCATGAGGTTTAGCTGTAACCGTAAATTAATGGGACTCTGAACAAAACTTTAATGGCTGAAAATGAATGGGATCCTATGGGAGGAATGAGGGATGAATAAGTAAGAAATAGAGGAATGTGGGTCAGTATGTGTGTGGATTAGTGTTTGGGGACCTGCCTTAAAAGACTACAGGCAGTTTGGAGGTTGTAAGGTTAATGAAACCATGAGGTTTGGATGTAACCATAAACGAATGGGACTCTATGGGGAAAAAAGAGGAATGGAATAAAACCACAAACAGATGAGTGCGGGTTGAACCAACACTGAACAACACTGAAGAAGACAAGAACTTTCATGGTAATTGTTAACAACTGCTGGAACGTGAGTGGCGGATCGCTGTAGGCATTTAAAATGTACTACATAGTCAATTTCTAATTCTAAAATTCTAATTCTAAAATTTAAACAGACCGTATGTCATCACTGCAGGTGAAATGAATGGCTTTCCGGTGGAAGAAAACACACTGGGTCTGTCTCAAAACTCAACCCTAGTGAGTGTCTAAGTAGGCTGTCTAGGTAGGGAGCTGTGTAAGTAGCAGTGTTCTCTCCTCATCTCTCCTCATAAAACAGATTACTGAGACGCTCTAGTTAGAGAGAGACTGCGTCACGGCTTGTTCCCCCCACTGCAGCACGCCACCGGTGGTTTAGCTGGTTGCTAAGCTACCGGCCGGCCTCCAAAACAATAGCCTGAGGCTTAAAAATACGCTAGCATAAATGCTAATGTCTGGAGTATAAAGCTGTAAATGGTGAAGGACTCGTTACAGAGTTGATAATAAAATACTGTTTTGTGTGATTATATGACCAGAAACACATTAAAACTCCTGAGAGGGTGTTGGGACATGTAGACAGTCCCAATTCTTACATACCTTAAACATGCTGTCTACTGAGAAACCTTATTTACACCTGATTTTAAGGAAGCATCGAACTCTTCCTCAGCCGCTTAGACAATCCCATGATGCACCACAGGCTAATCTAGGAGCAGTGAAGTGGTTTTAAAATGTGAGTTATTTTGATTCTCTCTGGAGTTTTAATGTGTTTCTGGTCATATAATCACACAAAACAGTATTTTATTATCAACTCTGTAACAAGTCCTTCACCATTTACACTTTATACTCCAGACATTAGCATTTATGCTAGCGGATTTTTAAGCTTCGGGCTATTGTTTTGGATGTTGGCCGGTAGCTTAGCAACCATCTAAACCACAGGTCGCGTGCTGCAGTGGGTGGGAACAAGCCGTGACGCAGTCTCTCTCTAACTAGAGCGTCTCAGTAATCTGTTTATGAGGAGAGATGAGGAGAGAACACTGATACTTACACAGCTCCCTACCTAGACAGCCTACTTAGACACTCACTAGGGTTTGAGACAGACCCACTGTTTCTGTGAGGAAAGCCATCAAAAGCCAAACACAAGCTGTGCATAGGGGAGAAGACAGGAAGCAGCAGAGATTCTAGAGTTTTAAGCCTGAGATAAAGTGATCCTGTGCTGGAAGCCTCGTTCAGGAATGAAGCTCAAGCCCCGAGGATGAGCCACACGTTCCGGAGCTCCTGGATGTGTCAGACGACTCAAAGCAACCTATGTTTTGAATCAGTGCCTCCATATTTAGACTTTTCTCTCAGAAACTCTCTGTTATGTTTACGTTAATCTGGGGAAGCGGGATTGCTGACAGTCTTCCAGCTACGTGACTCGATTCCGGGAGCACTTATCTTTCCTCCTGTTTAGCCTTCCGCTCCTCCAGCGCGCTCCGAAACTTCCACTTCAGTCCGCGCTTCACTAAATGCTGTTGCTCGCTTGTATAAACACATACGCCTGCATCCCTGAACACACGGTGATATTATCACACATCAATAGAGGTAACCCCCCCCCCTCCACTCCCACCTCTCTCAACATTCCTCACCCAGACTTTTCCACAGCTGGAGTCAGAAACTGCACTGCCTGTCGAAAGTCTGGGTACACTGAGTTGCTCCTGTCTGTCTTTGTTGGTCCGCAATAACTTTGTGTGGCGTACTGCTGCTCATACACTTAGACTGAAGTCTGATTGTAAGGGGTCGACCTGTTATGCCTCCTGCCAACAGAGGGCGACACCGGTGAGGCATGGCTGCCCCTGGAAACCCAGAAGTCCCAGAATACATAAGGCCAATCTGTGCCAACTGGCTGCACCTGCTGGAACCTCTGCATAAGGCTGTTGTCACACCTTTGTAGAGAGGTGATGGGTACGGTACTTAGCAAAAGACACGAGAAAAAGAAAGGAGAGGAAAGGTAAGAAAAGAATAGAAAAGAAAAGAAAAGAAAAAGAAAGGAAAGGAAGAGAAAGTAAAGGAGAGGAAAGGAAAGGAAATAAAAAGTAAGGAAGGTAAAGGAGAGGAAAGGGAAGGAAATAAAAAATAAAGGAAAGTAAATGAAAGGAGAGGAAAGGAATTAAAAAGAAAGGAAAGGAAAGTAAATGAAAGTAAAGTAAAGTAAAGTAAAGGAGAGGAAAGGAAAGGAAAGGAGAGGAGAGGAGAGGAGAGGAAAGGAAAGGAAAGGAAAGAAAAGGAAAAGAAAGGAGAGGAGGGGAAAGGAAAGGAAATTAAAGGAAAGGAAAGGAAAGAAAAGGAAAAGAAAGGAGAGGAGGGGAAAGGAAAGGAAATTAAAGGAAAGGAAATGAAAGGAAAGAAAAGGAAAAGAAAGGAAAGGAAAGGAAAGGAAAGGAAAGGGGAGGAGAGGAAAGGAAAGGAGAGGAAAGGAAAGGAAAAGAAAGGAAAGGAAAAGAAAGGAAAGGAAAGGAAAGGAAAAGAAAGGAGAGGAGAGGAAAGGAAATTAAAGGAAAGGAAAGGAAAGAAAAGGAAAAGAAAGGAAAGGAAAGGAAAGGGGAGGAGAGGAAAGGAAAGGAGAGGAAAGGAAAGGAAAGGAAAGGAAAGGAAAGGAAAGGAGAGGAAAGGACAGGAAAGGAAAGAAAAAGAAAGGAAATGAAAAGAAAGGAAAGGAGAGGAAAGGAATTAAAAAGAAAGGAAAGGAAAGTAAATGAAAGTAAAGTAAAGTAAAGTAAAGGAGAGGAAAGGAAAGGAAAGGAAAGGAGAGGAGAGGAGAGGAGAGGAGAGGAAAGGAAAGGAAAGAAAAGGAAAAGAAAGGAGAGGAGGGGAAAGGAAAGGAAATTAAAGGAAAGGAAAGGAAAGAAAAGGAAAAGAAAGGAGAGGAGGGGAAAGGAAAGGAAATTAAAGGAAAGGAAATGAAAGGAAAGAAAAGGAAAAGAAAGGAAAGGAAAGGAAAGGGGAGGAGAGGAAAGGAAAGGAGAGGAAAGGAAAGGAAAGGAAAAGAAAGGAAAGGAAAAGAAAGGAAAGGAAAGGAAAAGAAAGGAGAGGAGAGGAAAGGAAATTAAAGGAAAGGAAAGGAAAGAAAAGGAAAAGAAAGGAAAGGAAAGGAAAGGAAAGGGGAGGAGAGGAAAGGAAAGGAGAGGAAAGGAAAGGAAAGGAAAGGAAAGGAAAGGAGAGGAAAGGACAGGAAAGGAAAGAAAAAGAAAGGAAATGAAAAGAAAGGAAAGGAGAGGAAAGGAAAGGAAAGGAGAGTAAAGTAAAGTAAAGGAAAAGAAAGGAAAGGAGAGGAAAGGAAAGGAAAGGAGAGGAAAGGAAAGAAAAGGAGAGGAAAGGAAAGGAAAGGAGAGGAAAGGAAAGGAAAGAAAAGGAGAGGAAAGGAAAGGAGAGGAAAGGAAAGGAGAGGAGAGGAGAGGAGAGGAAAGGAAAGGAAAGGAAAGAAAAAGAAAGGAAAGGAGAGGAAAGGAAAGGAAAGGAAAGGAAAGGAAAAGAAAGGAAAGGAAAGGAAAGGAGAGGAAAGGAAAGGAGAGGAAAGGAAAGGAAAGAAAAAGAAAGGAAATGAAAAGAAAGGAAAGGAGAGTAAAGTAAAGTAAAGGAAAAGAAAGAAAAAGAAAGGAAATGAAAAGAAAGGAAAGTAAAGGAAAAGAAAGGAGAGGAAAGGAAAGGAAAGGAGAGGAAAGGAAAAGAAAGGAAAGGAGAGGAAAGGAAAGGAAATGAAAGGGGAGTAAAGTAAAGTAAAGTAAAGGAGAGGAGAGGAGAGGAGAGGAGAGGAAAGGAAAAGAAAGGAAAGGAAAGGAAAGGAAAGAAAAAGAAAGGAAAGGAAAGGAGAGGAGAGGAGAGAAAAGGAAAGGAAAAGAAAGGAAAGGAAAGAAAAAGAAAGGAAAGGAAAGGAGAGGAGATGAAAGTAAAGGAAAGGAAAGGAAAGGAAAGGAAAGGAAAGGAAAGAAAAGGAAAAGAAAGGAAAGGAAAGGAAAGGAAAGGAAAGAAAAAGAAAGCAAATGAAAAGAAAGGAAAGGAAAAGAAAGGAAAGGAAAGGAGAGGAAAGGAAAGAATAGGAGAGGAAAGGAAAGGAGAGGAAAAGAAAGGAAAGGAAAGGAGAGTAAAGTAAAGGAAAAGAAAGGAATATAAAGGAAAAGAAAGTAAAGTAAAGTACTAGCTAACTGTTTTTCCAGCTAGCGTCGCCATAGTGGGTGGATATGATCATACAGTTAAGCCCCGCCCACTTAGAGGGAAGATATGATTGGTCAGTTTTACTGTCATTTGAAATTGGTATGGCGCTGTATTATAACTGCCTGGCCCCCTCTGTACATGAACAGCGGGACCACCAATCAACAACATTCTGCGGAGACATCACAGTCTTTATAGGAGGAGACACAGACTCACAGGCTTCCACTTAACCCCTCACACTCCAACACAGACTGAATAAACACGCTTGAATAATTTATTTGTCTATATTTTTATAATTGTTTAGATGTTGATTGTCAAATTTAAAGTAGATAAAATAAAATTATATATATATATATCTGCTGTGTGTGTGTGTGTGTGTGTGTGTGTGTGTGTGTGTGTGTGTGTGCTAAGAATATTTTAAGCCCTAAAGTATATATTTTTTAGGCCATATAAGTATAAGGTACTGTCTTTTAAAACAGTTACTTAAATAAGAGTAACAGAGTAAGTGAGGCGTGGTACTAGCCACCTCTGTACTTTACCCACTTTCACAAACTTCTTTCAAAGTTTTTTTAAGGCAGGTTTTGATGAGCTGTGTATGCTGTACAGTGTTTTGACTGGCTGGCCTTTATTTACTATTATTCGTCTGAGATATATCGTGAGTTGCGACTGAGATTCTGGCATCGCTGCTGAACAACTCTATCGGTCCCTGTCTGCTTCTTGTGAGAATAATGTGTTTCTGACCACAGGTCAGGCATTAGCTGGATGTCGGCGGAGGGAGCCTCTTTATTCACTGCTGACATTAAGTCTTTGCAGATGCGGGGCTGAATTGGCTCTTCTTACTCCATCAGTGTCAGGTCCTCTGGCAGACTGTCCTTCATCTCAAACAGACTCGGCTCCTCTCACTGTGGGACGTACATACTGTCTTTTATCAGGAACTGATGAGCACGCAGACAAAATGACGGCAGCTTGTAGCTTTTTAGCAAGGCAGCTTATGGAAACCATCACATGAGCAGCTCCTGCCTGATGAGCACAGTGCTAATTGGTGGGATATTCGCTTCCAGTGCTTGTTAGCTACATTAGCGCCAGTGCAGGACTAAAGCTGTCATACAGGGAACACTGAGGAGTTTTAATAGGGTACCCTTTGCTTTAGCAAGGCCGGCGCTCAGCGAGGTAATTAGCTAGCTAAGCAAATATATGAGTTCAAAGCAATAGCATTGTATACCTAAACTTCTGAGTAATAGCCTTGTCTGGCTTAACCCTCCTGTTATGTTAACTAAACATTACGTTCGTGGTTAGTACGGGGGTGTAGTGGTTAGTATGGTGGTGTAGTGGTTAGTACAGTGGTGTAGTGGTTAGTATGGTGGTGTAGTGGTTAGTACGATGGTGTAGTGGTTAGTATGGTGGTGTAGTGGTTAGTACGGTGGTGTAGTGGTTAGTATGGTGGTGTAATGGTCAGTATGGTGGTGTAGTGGTTAGTATGGTGGTGTAGTGGTTAGTATGGTGGTGTAGTGGTTAGTACGGTGGTGTAATGGTCAGTACGGTGGTGTAATGGTCAGCACAGTGGTGTAGTGGTTAGTATGGTGGTGTAGTGGTTAGTACGGTGGTGTAATGGTCAGCACAGTGGTGTAGTGGTTAGTATGATGGTGTAGTGGTTAGTACGGTGGTGTAGTGGTTAGTATGGTGGTGTAGTGGTTAGTATGGTGGTGTAATGGTCAGTGTGATGGTGTAGTGATTAGTATGGTGGTGTAGTGGTTAGTATGGTGGTGTAGTGGTTAGTATGATAGTGTAGTGGTTAGTACGGTGGTGTAGTGGTTAGTATGGTGGTGTAGTGGTCAGTATGGCGGTGTAGTGGTTAGTATGGTGGTGTAGTGGTTAGTATGGTGGTGTAATGGTCAGTGTGGTGGTGTAGTGGTTAGTACGGTGGTGTAATGGTCAGCACAGTGGTGTAGTGGTTAGTATGATGGTGTAGTGGTTAGTACGGTGGTGTAGTGGTTAGTATGGTGGTGTAGTGGTCAGTATGGCGGTGTAGTGGTTAGTATGGTGGTGTAGTGGTTAGTATGGTGGTGTAATGGTCAGTGTGGTGGTGTAGTGATTAGTATGGTGGTGTAGTGGTTAGTATGGTGGTGTAGTGGTTAGTATGATAGTGTAGTGGTTAGTATGGTGGTGTAGTGGTTTCTTTGGCACAGGTGTCGTCCCTCCTAGATTTTCTACAATCAGCTGTGAGGGTATTATTAAAAAGTAGACACTTTTAGGAATCACAGCAACTTGACCACAAAGAATCAGAGCAGGTAAAGTTACAGAGCGGGGCGGCACATACATAAAAGTCTCCATCACTCTGCTGATCAATAACTGCAGAGTCCTAAACCTCCTCTGGCAGCAGCATCAGCACAGAAACTGAGGCTGGGAGCTTCCTGGCATGGGTTTCTATGGCGAAACAGTGGCATGCAAGCCTTACATCACATAGCGCGTAAAGTGCCCGACTCTGCCAGAGGTCACCAACTTTCTACAGAGTCAATCACTACAGACTTCCAAACTTGGTCTTCAGATCAGTTCAAGACCAGAGCATAGAGAGCTTCATGGAATGGGTGTCCATGGTCGAGCTGCTGCATCCAAGCCTTATATCACCAAGAACAATGCAAAGTGTTGGATGCAGTGGTGTTGAGTGTAAAGTTTGGTGGAGGGGGGATTATGATGTGGGATTGTTTTTCAGGAGGTGGGCTTGGCCCCTTCTAGTGAAAGGAGCTCTTTATGCTTCAGAAGAGATTCTAGACAATTTCATGTTCCCAACTTTGTGGGGACAGTTTGGGGACGGCCCCTTCCTGTTCCAACATGACTGCCCACCAGTGCACAGAGCGGCTCCATAAAGACATGGAGGAGCGAGTGTGGAAGAACTTGACTGGCCTGCACAGAGTCCTGACCTCAACCTGATAGAACACCTTTGGGATGAATTAGAGCGGAGACTGTGAGCCAGACCTTCTCGTCCATCATCAGTGTCTGATCTCACCAACGTTCTTCTGGAAGAACGACCAAACATTCCCATAAACACTCTCCTAAACTGTGTGGAGAGCCTTCCCAGAAGAGTTGAAGCTGTTATAGCTGCAAAGGTTGGGCCGACACCATATTAAACCCTATGGATTAAGAATGGGACGTCACTCAAGTTCATATTCAAGTGAAGACAGACGAGTTAATACATTGGGCAATATAGCATACGTCAGTGTTTCTTTAACCCTTTCTAAGCTTCTTGTGGAAACAACCCAGTATTATTATCAGTTCTCATCTAATACCTGCTTTGACTGCTCAGTACTTCATTAAGTTAAATCAAGATTAGATTTTACATATTTTTTGTTTTTGTTCATCCAGTTGAGACCAGATGAGGCTGGAATATCCAGGGCTGCACTACAGAGTACTGCAGTAACATGACAAATAGCGTATTACACTGTGGTTTTAGGCCAGAATGCCGCTTTAAGGCTTAGTCATAGCTGTAACTATTCCTGAGAGACGTGTTGCTCCACTTCTGCTCTCTACTGTCACCGGATCTATAGCCGCTTGATCTAAATTAGACTTGGAAGCCTTGGAGTGGGCCTTCGCACAAAAGAGGTGCTTTCACAAGTCAGTTCACACACTCCTGGCAGCGCTGGCCTACAAATGAAGCCGTGGCCTCTTCAGGTTACACAGTGTTATTGATTTTCAATTTAAAATTTAAAATAATTAGAGATGGAAGGATCGATCGGCTATGTATCAGTGATCGGCCGATATTTCTCCAATTTAGCTAATCCCGAGAGCCGATCGATGGCGTTAAACAAATGAGCCACTAATTTCTGTATTTCCAGCTAGCGCCTCATCCAGGAAGAGGAGCCGTCCAGTCAGCTTCCTGCAATTCCTATCTGAACCACTAGGTGGAAATACACAACTTTCCATTTTCCACAGACTGACTGAAGCAGCGGTGACAAAGATATTTAACTCTACTAATCTGATACAGCACTGCTCGCGGCTGAATACAGTGAGTATCAGTAAACAGCAGAGCTAGCACACACAGCTAACACAAAACAAACAACCCAGAACACCTACAGACCAGATCTGACCAGTACTATCAGAACAGCAGCAACAATTTAATATTCTACATTTAATGATTACAGATTTAGTTTAAAATAACAGAGTCTGCGTTTAATGACTGCAGTTTTTACTGAATTTATTTAATTTGCTTTTTTCGTTTTAAATTAAGGGTCTAAATGTAATGATTGCAGTTTTGGGGATATTTGTTTGATTTACTTTGTTTATTTACTGTTAATTTAGTTTAAAATATGATGCTGTTTCATATGAGCTCGTTAAAAATAATAATAAACCAGTTTAGACCATGTTTCATGACTTGCTTGCGCTAAAAACTACATGCAGCCCTGCCGTGGCGTATACTCTATCGGTATCAGCTATCGGCTGATTATTCTGAAAGGTGATGGACGATCGGAATCGGCCTTAAAATGCTGATCAGTCCTTCTTTAAAAATAATCATTCTGGTGTCATTATTTATTCCCCAGAAATAGTTTAGTATTTATTGCATCTGTGGGACAGTCACAACTTTTTAAGTGCTGCTTTCAAAAGAAGAGGAGGAGTTTGGGCATGTCTCCTGAAGGTTGCTATGTGAAAGCTCTGGAATACTAAGAACATTTAAGTTTAAAATCAAGGACACTTTGAGACGTGTTCTCTGAAGTGTCCAATCACGCTTCTCCATCTTGCAATCCGATGGACGAGTCTGGGTTTGGCAGTTGCCAGGAGAATGGCACTTGTCTGACTGTATTGTGTCAAGTGTAAAGTTTGGTGGAGGGGGGATCATGTTGTGTGGTGTTTTTTAGGAGGTGGGCTCGGACCCTTAGTTCCAGTGAAAAGAACTCTCAATGCTTCAGCAGAGATTTTAGACAATTTCATGCTTCCAACTTTGTGGGGACAGTTTGGGGACGACCCCTTCCTGTTCCAACATGACTGCCCACCAGTGCACAAAGCAGCTCTATAAAGACATGGAGGAGCGAGTTTGGTGTGGAAGAACTTGACTAGCCTCTGAGTCCTGACCTCAACCTGATAGAACACCTATGGGGTGAATTAGAGCGGAGACTGTGAGCCAGACCTTCTCGTCCAACATCAGTGTCTGATCTCACTAATGTTCTTCTGGAAGAACTGTTGGTCAAACATTCCCATAAACACTCTGTGTGGAGAGCCTTCCCAGAAGAGCTGAAGCTGTTATAGCTGCAAAGGGTGGGCCGACATTATGGAAAGGACACTTTCGAAAGTGGCTGTTTGGGAAGTTGACGTCATTTGGTGGTCAGAGGAAAACAGACAACATGTAACTACTAAGAAAAGCTGTGATTGGTCAATTTTTGTTTTATCTCTATACACGCTTATGTCCCACTTTGAAGCACCACTCACATCTCAATTTTTGTTGATTTTTATTTTTCTACAGCATTTGAACAATGTCTGATGTTTACATTGTGTCAAAGTTTCATGGTGAACGGACCAATAGAAATGCTCCAAAATCTCCTGGAAAAAAATCTGGTTCCATTGACTCACATTAAAAGTGAAGTAAGTTTTTGCCCTCTCCTGTAAAGTTATTGTTTTGGAGCTTTCCTCTGGGCAGTAACGATGTGTCGATTGAAGACCCTGAGAGCTGAGACATTATATTCTCACACTTGGATGCTCTAAAGTGTTGTAGTGACCTGCTATTGGCTGTGCACATGACCACCCGTGCCGGACCCCCAGTAAAGAGAGACAATGTGGAAATAAGTTAGATGTGTTGGAGTACAGCTTGTGCTGGTCTGGCTTGTTGGGCAGTAGTGCAGTCTTTGTGCCTACCATCAGACTGAAATGCCACACTACCTGCCTGCTAGCCGTTCAGTTAGCAGTGCTGCCATGATCAATTATAGAGCTTTAGCTTAAATAGCTGCCCCACAGTCGAAGCAGTAACAACTGTAACCCAGCTGGGATCACAAATGTAGGCTTACTGGGCCCCACGCCCAAATGGTGCCTCCTACTGTGGCTTAACTGGGGGCCACAGGGACAGCACAACTGGGCCTCATAATGGTAATCTACCTGGAGCTCATATGTGTAACCTAACTGGACCCCCCACAACTGTAGTTTAACCACAAACTGACCTAACCGTGACCCACGACTGTAGCTCAACTGGGGCCCAAAGTTATAACCTAACCGTGGTCTAGAGTTTAACTCAACTGGGGTCAAAAGTTTAACTCAACCGGGGTCAAGAGTTATAAACCAACCGGGGTCAAGAGTTTAACTCAACTGGGGTCAAGAGTTTAACTCAACCAGGGTCAAGAGTTATAAAGCAACCGGGGTTAAAAGTTATAACCCATCCGGGGTCAAGAGTTATAAACCAACCGGGGTCAAAAGTTATAACCTAACCGGGGCCCAAGGGTAAAACCCAACCGGGGTCAAGAGTTATAAACCAACAAGGGTCAAAAGTTATAAACCAACCAGGGCCCAAGGTTATAACCCAACCTGGGTCAAAAGTGTTAACCTAACCGGGGTCAAAAGTTATAACCTAACCAGGGCCCAAGGTTATAACCCAACCTGGGTCAAAAGTTTTAACCCAACAGGGGTCAAAAGTTATAAACCAACCAGGGCCCAAGGTTATAACCCAACCTGGGTCAAAAGTTTTAACCCAACCGGGGTTAAAAGTTATAAACCAACCAGGGCCCAAGGTTATAACCCAACCTGGGTCAAAAGTTATAACCTAACCGGGGCCCAAGGGTAAAACCCAACCGGGGTCAAGAGTTATAAACCAACAAGGGTCAAAAGTTATAAACCAACCAGGGCCCAAGGTTATAACCCAACCTGGGTCAAAAGTTTAAACCCAACAGGGGTCAAAAGTTATAAACCAACCAGGGCCCAAGGTTATAACCCAACCTGGGTCAAAAGTGTTAACCTAACCGGGGTCAAAAGTTATAACCTAACCAGGGCCCAAGGTTATAACCCAACCTGGGTCAAAAGTTTTAACCCAACAGGGGTCAAAAGTTATAAACCAACCAGGGCCCAAGGTTATAACCCAACCTGGGTCAAAAGTTTTAACCCAACCGGGGTTAAAAGTTATAAACCAACCAGGGCCCAAGGTTATAACCCAACCTGGGTCAAAAGTTATAACCTAACCGGGGCCCAAGGGTAAAACCCAACCGGGGTCAAGAGTTATAAACCAACAAGGGTCAAAAGTTATAAACCAACCAGGGCCCAAGGTTATAACCCAACCTGGGTCAAAAGTTTAAACCCAACAGGGGTCAAAAGTTATAAACCAACCAGGGCCCAAGGTTATAACCCAACCTGGGTCAAAAGTTTTAACCCAACTGGGGTCAAAAGTTATAACCTAACCAGGGCCCAAGGTTATAACCCAACCTGGGTCAAAAGTTTTAACCCAACCAGGGCCCAAGGTTATAATCCAACCTGGGTTCAAAGTTATAACCCAACCAGGGCCCAAGGTTATAACCCAACCTGGGTCAAAAGTTTTAACCCAACCGGGGTCAAGAGTTATAACCTAACCAGGGCCCAAGGTTATAACCCAACTTGAACCCAAGCTTATAAACAAAATGGGGCCAAAAGTTGTAATGCAACAGGGGACAAAAGTTATAACCCAAGCAGGGCCTAAGTTATAACCCAACTGGGGCTCATATATCACCAATTAGAAAAGCCACTATGAGCCTACATAAAACCCATACAGCCCGGATTAAACCCACATGGGTAGCAGGGTCAGTTTCACCAGAGCGATTAAAAATAAGTGACTGTCGTTTAGCACTGATTGGGTGTTGAATTGATCTCACTAGTCAGCTTAGTGGTTAATAAATTAGGGAGTTTATTTTCATTGTGCTCAGACGTGTTTCCCTGCGCTGTCTGTTCTCCCACTGCTGTGCGGTGGGCAATGAAGGGGGGGTTGTTCGGAAAACGAGAAGCAAGTGTCTTTTGAATTTGCATAATTGTGCATGTTCATAAATATTCCCGTCGCGCTGCTGCGTTCGGCTGCTAATCAGAAGGTTGTATGTACCAGATGGTTAACTAGTAAACACAGCTAAACTCTGTTCGGGTGCTTGTTTATAGATGCGCCCACCACACATCTTTCCACATATACTGCTAATGTATTGTTTTTATTGTACGAGATCAAAGGTCACACTATACATCACAGGACCACCACAGAGCAGATACTATTAGGGAGGTGGGTCATTCTCAGCACTGCAATGACACTGACGTGGTAGTGTTGTGTTAGTGTGTGCTGTGCTGGTGCAAGTGGATCAGACACAGCAGTGCTGCTGGAGTGTTTAAACACTGTGTCCACTCTATTAGACACTCCTACTACTTGCTGGTCCACCTTGTAGATGTTAAGTCAGAGACAGTAGCTCATCTGCTGCTGCACAGTTTGTGTTCTCTAGTCCTTCATCAGTGGACACAGGACGCTGCCCACAGGACACTGCTGTCTGGATAGTTTTGGTTGGTGGACGATTCTCAGTCCAGCAGTGACACCCTAACTGGTGGTGCTCTGGGGGTCATGATCATTTGAAGAACAGTGTAATAAAGTATACAGAGAATCAGATGGACTTCAGTAAGTATATATAGTATATATAGACTAATACATAGGTAGACTAATTGATAATAATAACAAAACAATAGATCATTAAATTGATGGACAGATAGACTAATTGATTAATTGATTGGTTTGTATATCCATTTGGAAGCCAGTCACGCTCGAGTTATCTCCTGTACTGTGAGCGTGATGTTCAGGCAGCGTGCTCAGGTCACCTGGTGTGACCCAGATATGATATTTTAGGCTCTTTATTCGCGTCAGCCTCATCTTCCCCTCGCAGTCTGGAGGGAAATGACTCAATTAAACTCAGCCCCCTGCGTCATTACTCAACCTGATGCAGCAATTAAACTCCTGAGGGAAACGTGGTACGGGTATTTATGGGCAGCGCAGAGTCGCGCCCTCAGGCAGGCCACAAGTAACGTCCTGCCACCGCACGAGACGGGTGAGTTTATTCCTTCCTCATTACCTCCTCGCTGTCTGCGCGCTTTGACCTCTCCCTCATCCGTCTCCACCCGCAACGCGCCGCAGCCCCAGCATGCACTGCGCAGCGTCCTTGTGCTGCTGCCTAGTGTATTATGTGCAAATGGATGTAGTGATTGTAAACTGAAGGACTCAACGTTGAGAAAATTTTTATTTTATTTAGTTACTCATTGCTGGCAGTGCAAATATCATCTTATGATTTTCAGTGAATTCATAAGAGTCTTACAGAATTTAACTTATAAGAGAAAAATAGTTATGGCAAAAGTTATGCCACATTTTAATATGTCGGCAAGTGGGGCCCATGTGAACATCACCTGCTGGCCCCACAGTCAAAACAGCAATAACTGTAACCCAACTGGGGCCCACAGTGGCAACCTAACTGGGCCTCAAAACGGTAACCCACCTGGATCTGGGTAGTTTAACTCAGGCCTACAAGCTGACCCAAATGGGACCCACTACTGTAGCCTACTGGGACCCACTACTGTAGCCTACTGGGGCTCAAACTTATAACACAACAGGAGCCCAAAGTTATAACCCAACCAGGGCCCTAAGTTATAAACCAACTGGGGCTAACAGTTATAACCCATCTGGGCCCAAAGTTATAACCCAACCAGGTCCCTAAGTTATAAACCAACTGGGGCTAACAGTTATAACCCATATGGGCCCAAAGTTATAACCCAACCAGGTCCCTAAGTTATAACCCAACTGGGGCTAACAGTCATAGCCCATCCGGGCCGAAAGTTATAACCCAACTGGGGCTAGCAGTTATAACCCATCTGGGCCCAAAGTTATAACCCAACCAGGTCCCTAAGTTATAACCCAACTGGGTCTAACAGTTATAACCCATTTGGGCCCAAAGTTATAACCCAACCAGGTCCCTAAGTTATAACCCAACTGGGGCTAACAGTTATAACCCATCTGGGCCCAAAGTTATAACCCAACCAGGTCCCTAAGTTATAACCCAACTGGGGCTAACAGTTATAACCCATCTGGGCCCAAAGTTATAACCCAACCAGGTCCCTAAGTTATAACCCAACTGGGGCTAATAGTTATAGCCCAACCGGGCCGAAAGTTATTACCCAGGTGGGGCTAACAGTTATAACCCATCTGTGCCTAAAGTTAAACCCCAACCAGGGCCCTAAGTTATAACCCAACTGGGGCTAACAGTATAGCCCATCTGGGCCGAA
Source organism: Megaleporinus macrocephalus (assembly GCA_021613375.1). NCBI lineage: Eukaryota > Metazoa > Chordata > Actinopteri > Characiformes > Anostomidae > Megaleporinus > Megaleporinus macrocephalus. The sequence goes on from CM038718.1 coordinate 43,526,142, forward strand.
AGTTATAACCCAACTGGGGCTAACAGTTATAACCCATCTGTGCCCAAAGTTAAACCCCAACCAGGGCCCTAAGTTATAACCCAACTGGGGCTAACATTTATAGCCCATCTGGGCCCAAAGTTATAACCCAAGCAGGGCCCTAAGTTATAACCCACCTGGGGCTAAAAGTTATAGCCCATCTGGGCCCAAAGTTATAACCCACCTGGGGCTAGCAGTTATAGCCCATCTGGGCCCAAAGATATAACCCAACACAGTACATTCTCTGTAGAATAATTGTTAACTTACTCGCTTGTCTGTCTTCAAACGCATATGAACTTGAATGACGTCCCATTCTTAATCCATAGGGTTTAATATGATTTTGGCCCACAGTTTACAGCTATGACGGCTTCAGCTCTTCTGGGAAGTCTCTCCACACGGTTTAGGAGAGTGTTTATGGGAATGTTTGACCGTTCTTCTAGAAGACCATTGGTCAGACACTGATGTTGGACGAGAAGGTCTGGCTCACAGTCTCCGCTCTAATTCATCCCAGAGGTGTTCTATCAGGTTGAGGTCAGGACTCTTCCACACCAAACTCGCTCCTCCATGTCTTTATGGAGCTGCTCTGTGCACTGGTGGGCAGTCATGTTGGAACAGAAAGGGGTCGTCCCCAAACTGTCCCCACAAAGTTGGGAGCATGAAATTGTCCAAAATCTCTTCTGAAGCATTAAGAGTTCCTTTCACTGAAACTGAGGGGGCCGAGCCCACCTCCTGAAAAAACAACCCCACACCATAATCCCCCTTCCACCAAACTTTACACTCGGCACAATGCAGTCAGATAAGTACCGTTCTCCTGGCAACCGCCAAACCCAGACTCGTCCATGGGGTTTCTAGACAGAGAAGTATGATGGTTCACACCAGAGAACACGTCTCCACTGCTCAATATGCATAGATCAACTGAGGGACCTCCAGACCTGACAGAGATTACATTACATTGCATTAAAAAAGGGTTCAATGGAAATAGAACAGCAAGAATGTAAAAGTTTATAAATGTTCTGAAAATACAGAAGTCACTTTTTTATTTTTTTTACATCATCTGAACACGACATCTCAACTTTACATTTCTTGGAAACTTTATGATGAACAAACAACAGAAATGCTCCAAAATGGCTTGGAAAAAATTCTGGTTCCATAGACTTACATTAAAAGTGAAGACAGTTTTGGCTTCTCCTGTAAAGATGCCATTTTAACGATTCTTGTTTTTCTTTGTCATGATATTCTGTCCTGGTCAGAGGTGGCGGTATGTCAGATACAGGCTGAGTCGTATGCACTTCCAGCTCCAGCACATCAGTTGCGTATGCGCTGCCTGCTTTATTAGATCAGTCTAAGTATGTGTCGTGTGTTCTGCTTACAGTGGAGTCCATTTGCTGTTAATGAGATTTGTTGCTGTAATGTAGAGACTGCAGTGGAGCTAATGTCTTTAGAGAAGGTATATCTAATATAGTCTATTTGTTTCTCTCTCTCTCTCTTTCCGTAGGAGACATGCCTCTCTTCCTCTGGAGGCCTCGGAGAACTCGGGCAGCGTCATATCGCCCCTGTGCAGGAGATCGTTGCCCTGCCGGCAGTGGAAGTCGGCCTCTTTTGGGTACTGTAGCTGGATTTTTCTCTTTACTTACAAACTGACTGTGGACACTTTGAAGCGTTCGGTTCATGTTTATCGTGTCTGTTGTTGCTTTGTTGCGTCAAAACTTATTTCTCTAACAAACTTCATGACATACAATCTAGACACGCTCAGCGCAACTTGCTCGACATGTTTGAGTAGTAATTAAATTAAGACTAAACAAGTAGGTAAGACTTTTGATACTGTAGCTCTGCCTCCTGGAAATCCTTACCATGTTCTGGTTTCACCTTATTATCTCCAGCACCCTTTGCTTGTTAGTTTGGTTTTGATAGATTAGTTCTGGTTTTCTTGGGGTGCGTCCGAAATCGCCTACTTGTCTACTACTCAGTCATTAAATCAGTAGGTGAGCGCGGCTAGTATATCTGAATACTCAGTAGTAAATCAGTAGGCGAGCGCGGCTAGTATATCTGAATACTCAGTAGTAAATCAGTAGGCGAGCGCGGCTAGTATGTCTGAATACTCAGTCATGAAATCAGTGGGCGAGCGTGGCTAGTATATCTGAATACTCAGTAGTAAATCAGTAGGCGAACGCGGCTAGTATATCTGAATACTCAGTAGTAAATCAGTAGGCGAGCGCCGCCAGTATGTCTGAATACTCAGTAGTAAATCAGTAGGCGAGCGCGGCTAGTATATCTGAATACTCAGTAGTAAATCAGTAGGCGAGCGCGGCTAGTATGTCTGAATACTCAGTAGTAAATCAGTAGGCGAGCGCGGCTAGTATGTCTGAATACTCAGTCATGAAATCAGTGGGCGAGCGCGGCTAGTATGTCTGAATACTCAGTAGTAAATCAGTAGGCGAGCGCGGCTAGTATGTCTGAATACTCAGTAGTGAAATCAGTAGGCGAGCGCGGCTAGTATGTCTGAATGCTCAGTAGTAAATCAGTAGGTGAGCGTGGCTAGTATGTCTGAATAATCAGTAGTACAATCAGTAGGCGAGTGCGGCTAGTATGTCTGAATACTCAGTAGTAAATCAGTAGGCGAGTATGGCTAGTATGTCTGAATACTCAGTAGTAAAATCAGTAGGCTAGTGCAACTAGTATGTCTGAATACTCAGTAGGAAATCAGTAGGTGAGCGTGGCTAGTATGTCTGAATACTCAGTAGTGAAATCAGTAGGCGAGTGTGGCTAGTATGTCTGAATACTCAGTAGTAAATCAGTAGGTGAGCGCGGCTAGTATGTCTGAATACTCAGTAGTGAAATCAGTAGGCGAGCGCAGCTAGTATGTCTGAATACTCAGTAGTGAAATCAGTAGACGAGCGCGGCTAGTATATCTGAATACTCAGTAGTGAAATCAGTAGACGAGCGCGGCTAGTATGTCTGAATGCTCAGTAGTGAAATCAGTAGACGAGCGCGGCTAGTATATCTGAATACTCAGTAGTGAAATCAGTAGGCGAGCGCGGTTAGTATGTCTGAATACTCAGTAGTGAAATCAGTAGACGAGCGCGGCTAGTATGTCTGAATACTCAGTAGTGAAATCAGTAGGCGAGCATGGCTAGTATGTCTGAATACTCAGTAGGTAAATCAGTAGGCGAGCGTGGCTAGTATGTCTGAATGCTCAGTAGTAAATCAGTAGGTGAGAGCGGCTAGTATGTCTGAATACTCAGTAGTGAAATCAGTAGGCGAGCGCGGCTAGTATGTCTGAATACTCAGTAGTGAAATCAGTAGGCGAGCGTAGCTAGTATGTCTGAATACTCAGTAGTGAAATCAGTAGGCGAGCGCGGCTAGTATGTATGAATACTCAGTAGTAAATCAGTAGGCGAGTGCGGCTAGTATGTCTGAATACTCAGTAGTAAAATCAGTAGGCGAGCGTGGCTAGTATGTCTGAATACTCAGTAGTGAAATCAGTAGGCGAGCGCGGCTAGTATGTCTGAATACTCAGTAGTGAATCAGTAGGCGAGCGCGGCTAGTATGTCTAAATACTCAGTAATGAATCAGTAGGCGAGCGCGGCTAGTATGTCTGAATACTCAGTAGTAAAATAAGTAAGCGAGTGTGGCTAGTATGCCTGAATACTCAGTAGTAAATCAGTAGGTGAGCGCGGCTCGTATGTCTGAATACTTAGTAGTGAAATCAGTAGGCGAGCGTGGCTAGTATGTCTGAATGCTCAGTAGTGAAATCAGTAGACGAGCGCGGCTAGTATGTCTGAATACTCAGTAGTAAAACAGTAGGCAAGCGCGGCTAGTATGTCTGAATACTCAGTAGTAAATCAGTAGGTGAGCGCGGCTAGTATGTCTGAATACTCAGTAGTAAATCAGTAGGCGAGCGCGGCTAGTATGTCTGAATACTCAGTAGTGAAATCAGTAGGCGAGCGCGGCTAGTATGTCTGAATACTCAGTAGTAAATCAGTAGGCGAGCGCGGCCTGTATGTCTGAATACTCAGTAGTAAAATCAGTAGGCTAGCGCGGCTAGTATGTCTGAATACTCAGTAGTAAATCAGTAGGCGAGCGCGGCTAGTATGTCTGAATACTCAGTAGTAAAATCAGTAGTGTAAAAATGTTTTTTTTTTTGACTTACATTAATAGTAAAGACAGACCTCGTCCTCTCCTGTAAATAAAAACATTGCTACTAAATAAATAGCTGATTCTCAAAATTTAGACAAAGCAAATAAATAGATTTCATGACGCTGTAGCTGAAGACTCCCAGAACTCCCTCCTGGATGTCTTTGGAATTTTCGGACTTTATCTTATTATCTCTAAAACCTGTTGCTTGTCTGGTTAGTTTGGTTCTGGTTTTGTTTATTAAAAAGTTCAATGTAATTCTGTTTTTTTGTTGGTGGATGATCGGTTGATTGATTTATCTGCATCTTACATGCATGTACATTAAACAATTAAAGTTTTATAAAAAAATTAAATGATTGTATTACTAATTTGATCAATTTTACAGGGTTAAACAATGTCAGTGCTACTAAATGAAGAGCTGACTCTCAAAATATACCAATCTTTGGTAAATGAATTTGGTAAAAATCACTGAAGCCCCTTCTAGATGTCCAGTCCCAGTTCACCTTATAATCCCCAACAAGGTTTTTTTGTTGGCAGTTTTTATGTAATTCTGGTCTTTTATTGGTCGATGACTGGTTAAGTAATTTGTCTGCATTTTACATGTACATACATTAAACAATAGTCTAAAGTTTTATTGAAAATTACAAGATTGTATTGCTAAATTACTTAATTGTACAGGGTTAAACCATGTCAGTGCTACTAAATGAAGTGTTGACTCTCAAAATATACCAATCTTTGAATGAATGACATTGATTTGGTAAAAATCACTGAAGCCCCTTCTGGATGTCTTTGGAACAGTCAATGTCCACCTTATTATCCCCAACAAGGTTTTGTTTATTGGCAGTTTTAATGTATTTCTGGCCTTTTATTGGTCGATGACTGGTTAAGTGATTTATCTGCATCTTACATGTACATACATTAAACAATAGTCTAAAGTTTTATTGAAAATTAAGTGATTGGATTACTAAATTGATTAATTTTACAGGGTTAATGTCAGTGCTACTGAATGAAGAGCTGACTCTCAAAGTCTACCAATCTTTGGTAAATTAAGGCAAAATAAATGACATTGTAGCTGAAGACCCCCAGAACCCCCTCCTGGATGTCTTTGGATCTCCACCTTATTATCCCTAAAACCTGTTGCTTGTTGTGTTGGTGCAGGTTTTGTTTATTGGCAGTTTTTATGTAATTCTGGCCTTTTATTGGTCGATGACTGGTTTTGAGATTTGTCTGGTGGTCTTGTGAACACTGGCAGCCAGAGAACCGACTTACTTTTACAAACACTGGTCAGTTAGTTCATTACAATATAGATAAAGGCTTTATTAGAAAATGTATCGATAGACTGTATTGCTAACTTGGCTAATTGCTGTTGACTGAAGAGCCAATCTGGAGCTGAAAGAGTCGACCCTCCTTTATGATCAGAGTCGACCGACCTGACCATCACTAATGCTTATTGTTTTCTACATGGTTAATTGTTTCCTTTATGTTCGAACTCAGCTGTTGTCCTCTGGTCAGACTTGCCCGTCGTCTTTTTCTGCCTCATGCCTTCGCTCAGGTGGCTAACGAGCTCAACCCTGAAACATCGTTTGATGCCGGGGCCAGAGCGCCTGATGATGATGTTGTTTGCATTCATTACGTTGCAGCACCTATTCCCTCTCTTCCCTCTTCAAACGCGACTCCACACCGTTATTACGTCTTGAGGAATCGCTTGACAAGGCGCTGCGTGCGTGGAGGCCCTGAGCAGATGAGGATAAACAGAGGAGATGAATGAACAGCCAGCTCCAGGCTTGTGGAAAGAGGTTTCATCAGCATCTGATCAGTTCCCGCCTGAGCGTTCTCAATTTAGAGAATGAGGACTCGTAAAGCTATGACTGACTAGCAGTAAGGGGCAGTCCGGTCAGAGGCGGAGTGGAGTGCTTTATAAGCACCAGAAGCCGGTTATTACTCTATAGCAGGGGTCTTTAATTAGAATTCAGTAAGGTCCAGATAGAGGAAATACCCCAGGCCGGTCAGGACCCTCATCATTTCTAACGTGTGTTCTGATTCAGTGGTGTATTCTGTTCAGTATCAGCATCTTGTACCATCAGCTACTGAAACACCAACACATCACACATACCATTCAGTATATTTCAGTATATTTACTGTTTAAATGCTGAACTGAATGAATTATTTATAAACTTCTAATAAATGTTTTTTACTCACTTCAATAAAAACAAGGGCTACATTAAACAAACAGAACGCTTTGACTCAGTTAACTCAGTTTCACAGCTTGACCTGTTGGTTTGGAGGCGCCTGTGGGAAGAATAAACATGTAAGTCTCTCCATTCTTGGTTTCTTTTTTTAGTTTATGTTCTCCGACCTGCTTTACTTTCTGACTGCTGCTTCTGGCCTCGTACCTCTCCTGTGTGTGCGCCGCACCCCCGAATATGCACAGATCTGATTGGCTGAGGAGCTCCTTTGGTGATCTTACAGCGCATGTGACTGGTCTGTGAGGTTAATGCACCGCAAAGCCCGTATACCTCTTAAAATAATTTTAACGCTTTAAAAAATTAACTCGCTCTTAATAGTTTATCTGTTCGGGTCCGCATTGGACAACGTCTGAGTCCAGACCTGGACCGCGGTCCGCCTATTAGTGACCTCTGCTCTATGGGTTTATATACAGCACTGTGCAGAAGTCAAAGACCATGTGTTAACAATATACTGGACACTTTTCTGAGGACCGGCCACTCTGAAGTCCAGATTCTCTCTGAATGTGTTTGGAATTATTTGGACGGTAAGCAACAGAAGATGCTAAACCAGGCTGAGCTTTAGAGATAAGGCTCTTTAAGAAGCTCCTGTAGTGAATGGAAGCTGTAAGAAAGGTATAGAGTGGGCGCAGTAAACATCTGATATTATATTTAGTTTCTTGATACTGATACTGAAAAATGATTCATTGTGTATATACAGTATTTTGGCCTGAACTTATTTTAGACACGCTGTATTATATAGTACTGAACAACGTGCTAGCAGTTTAATATAGGACTATGTTGCATCCTATAGCAAATAGTTTTGTTTTAATGATATTGATGGAGGGTTTGGCTATAAGGTCACTTCCTGTCAGACAGTGTCTCTTTTTTGGTAGAACTTTAAACTGATAGAGTCTTAAATAAGTGTTCAAATAAAAAAAACTTCAGCCCAGCTGAATTTGGCTAGTTACCCCTCAGAAGTGCCAGCAGGTCTTATCAGGATGTGAAACGGGAGTGGGAGCTGTAGCTGGAGCACTGACCTAGCTGAACTTGGCTAGTTACACCTGAGGGGGGCCAGCAGGCCTTATCAGGATGTGGAATGAGCACTGACCTAGCTGAACTTAGCTAGTTACACCTGAAGAGGCCCAGCAGGCCTCAACAGGAGCTGGAGCAGAAGCTGGAGTGGGAGCTGTAGCAGGAGCATTGACCTAGCTGAAGTTACCTAGTTACACCTGAAGAGGCCCAGTAGGCCTCAACAGGTGCTGGAGCAGAAGCTGGAGTGGGAGCTGTAGCTGGAGCACTGACCTAGCTGAAGTTAGCTAGTTACCCCTGAGGGGGGCCAGCAGGTCCTATCAGGATGTCGAACGGGAGCTGGAGCACTGACCTACCTGAAGTTAGCTAGATACCCCTCAGGAGGGCCCGTAGGTATTATCAGAAGAGGGAACGGGAGCTGGAACACTGACCTAGCTGAAGTTAGCTAGATACCCCTCATGAGGGCCAGTAGTTATTATTAGAAGGGGGAACGGGAGCTGGAACACTGACCTAGCTGAAGTTAGCTAGATACCCCTCAGGAGGGCCCGTAGGTATTATCAGAAGGGGGAACGGGAGCTGGAGCACTGACCTAGCTGAAGTTAGCTAGATACTCCTCAGGAGGGCCCGTAGGTATTATCAGAAGGGGGAACGGGAGCTGGAGCACTGACCTAGCTGAAGTTAGCTAGATACTCCTCAGGAGGGCCCGTAGGTATTATCAGAAGGGGGAACGGGAGCTGGAGGCACTGACCTTGTTGAATTGAGCTAGTTACCAATGAGAAGATCCCGGCGGGCCATAACAGGAGCTGAAGTGGGAGCTCGAGCTGTAGCAGGAGCACTGACCTAGCTGAACTTAGCCACTTACCCCTGAGGAAGGCCGGTGGGCCTTTATAGGAGCTGGAGTGGGAGCAGGAGCAGTAGCAGGACTGACTTGTCCAGTCCTTAGGCTGTATCATGTCCAGTCCTCAGGCTGTATCATGTCCTTTTCTTAGGCTGTATCTTGTCCTTGTCTTAGGCTGTATCATGTCCAGTACTTAGGCTGTATCATGTCCAGTCCTTAGGCTGTATCATGTCCAGTCCTTAGGCTGTATCATATCCAGTCCTTAGGCTGTATCATGTCCAGTTCTTAGGCTGTATCATGTCCAGTTCTTAGACTGTATCATGTCCAGTTCTTAGGCTGTATCATGTCCAGTCCTTAGGCTGTATCATGTCCAGTCCTTAGGCTGTATCATGTCCTTTTCTTAGGCTGTATCATGTCCAGTACTTAGGCTGTATCATGTCCAGTTCTTAGGCTGTATCATGTCCAGTCCTTAGGCTGTATCATGTCCTTTTCTTAGGCTGTATCATGTCCTTTTCTTAGGCTGTATCATGTCCAGTCCTTAGGCTGTATCATGTCCAGTCCTTAGGCTGTATCATGTCCTTTTCTTAGGCTGTATCTTGTCCTTTTCTTAGGCTGTATCATGTCCTTTTCTTAGGCTGTATCTTGTCCTTTTCTTAGGCTGTATCTTGTCCTTTTCTTAGGCTGTATCTTGTTCTTTTCTTAGGCTGTATCATGTCCAGTTCTTAGGCTGTATCATGTCCTTTTCTTAGGCTGTATCATTTCCAGTCCTTAGGCTGTATCATGTCCTTTTCTTAGGCTGTATCATTTCCAGTCCTTAGGCTGTATCATGTCCAGTTCTTAGGCTGTATCATGTCCAGTCCTTTGGCTGTATCTTGTCCTTTTCTTAGACTGTATCATGTCCAGTCCTCAGGCTGTATCATGTCCAGTTCTTAGGCTGTATCATGTCCAGTCCTTAGGCTGTATCTTGTCCTTTTCTTAGGCTGTATCATGTCCAGTTCTTAGGCTGTATCATGTCCAGTTCTTAGGCTGTATCATTTCCTTTTCTTAGGCTGTATCTTGTTTTTTCTTAGGCTGTATCATGTCCAGTCCTTAGGCTGTATCATGTCCTTTTCTTAGGCTGTATCATGTCCTTTTCTTAGGCTGTATCATGTCCTTTTCTTAGGCTGTATCATGTCCAGTCCTCAGGCTGTATCATGTCCAGTTCTTAGGATGTATCGTATCAATCATTAGGCTGTATCATGCAAACTGATCAGTGTTTCTGGGACTGATACTGATTGATGATCCTTCAACACAACTAATGGCAATGTTTCCCCCATAATTTAATATTTAATGAAATTCTGACATTTAGAAAGAATTAAGTTCGGCTGAAATTTCCAACACGTGAAACTCCCATATTATCTGTATAAGCTGTCTTTGATTAGCCTGACTCTCCAGCAGCAGCCGTGCTCTTTGTGGCAGTGAAATATATTTTGGATACGCACGGAGGTGTGCTATTGGTTGTTATCTGTGTCTGACCAAGTGGGGTAGTGATTTCACCGTTCTATTTTTAGAGAAAAGTGTTTGAAGACATGTTTATTTTTTCCTCCCACCGGCAGGGATTTTTTTTGTGCTTTGTTGTTTTGAGAGAAAGTGGAACGAGGCCCTGGCACAATGGGGACGATGCCGCGTAGCTCCTTCTGTGTCTGGATCACTGCAATGGTGGAAACAGAAAAAACATATCTGGTGATAAGAGTGGTCATCTGAATGAAAACGAGGAGATGTTATCTGCGCTGTTTGGTCTGCTATTGCTGGCAGGAGCGCAGCTGAGATCAGGTGATGTCCCTGCGTGAGGCATTTCCAGGACGTTCTGTGAAATGCTGCTGTCTTGTATGTACCTGAGTTACAGCAGTCTGAGGGTGGTCGTTCAACTGGGTTGATTTTACAGTGTTATAATTAATTATAATTGATTATAATGATAATTTGATGAAGTCAGTTTTCCAGCTTTTATCAAATCTCCAGGTTCTACTGCACTGATTGTTGAATATAAGAATTGTTTATAACTGATTGTAATGATATTTGTTAAACTCCATTGTAATTTATTTTCTCGCCATTTAAATAAAGAGGAAGACCAGTTCAGAGTACATGCTTTATTCTTGAATATACAATTGATGAAGTTCTAAGCAAAGATCTCTGAATTCTTATAGACCTTATAGGCCTTCCTCCATGTTACATCTGGCCCATGTGACCCATCTGGCCAAGTTGTTATCTCCTGGCTTTGAGGCAGATGTCTTGGGAGGTTCCTGGTGTAAAATGATGGGATATGCTGAGCCATAAACTTCTCCTAACCTCTGTAGCATTTGGTGTGATGGCCATCTGTATCTAAACAGACTCACTTTAACAGATAGGCATGGTATGTAAGAAAATTTACAACAACTATGGACAACTATGGGTTTGTAATGATGAAGCAAGTGAGGTGGTTGAACTCAAATGCTGAACCAGTTCACTGGAGTCCACCAGAGCAGGCAAACATCCAGACCTCTGGAGGATCCATAACAAAACAAAGACCAGAAATTGGAAAACACAACTGACAAGAACACAAACATACCAGTAAACTCAGAAAAAAAGATATTAAACTCTACCAGTTGGGTACAAAATATTTAGGCACTGTATCAGATTCCATTGCAGCGAGTTTTTTTAAATACCTTATAAATATTCAAGATTTAAAACTCACTTAAGGTGCAAAATTGGACATTAAGAGCGGTTAGTGGTTAGCACAGTGGTGTAGTGGTGAACACGGTGGTGTAGTGGTTAGTATGGTGGTGTAGTGGTTAGTACGGTGGTGTATAGGGTTGGTATGGTGGTGTAGTGGTTAGTATGGTGGTGTAGTGGTTAGTGTGGTGGTGTAGTGGTAGTATGGTGGTGTAGTGGTTAGTATGGTGGTGTAGTGGTTAGTACGGTGGTGTAATGGTTAGTACGGTGGTGTAGTGGTTAGTACGGTGGTGTAGTGGTTAGTATAGTGGTGTAGTGGTTAGTATGCCGGTGTAGTGGTTAGTATGGCGGTGTAGTGGTTAGTATGGTGGTGTAGTGTTAGTATGACGGTGTAGTGGTTAGTATGGTGGTGTAGTGTTAGTATGGTGGTGTAGTGGTTAGTATGGTGGTGTAGTGGTTAGTGTGGTGGTGTAGTGGTTAGTGTGGTGGTGTAGTGGTTAGTACGGTGGTGTAGTGGTTAGTACGGTGGTGTAGTGGTTAGTATGGTGGTGTAGTGGTTAGTATGGTGGTGTAGTGGTTAGTACGGTGGTGTAGTGGTTAGTATGGTGGTGTAGTGGTTAGTACGGTGGTGTAATGGTTAGTACGGTGGTGTAGTGGTTAGTACGGTGGTGTAGTGGTTAGTATGGTGGTGTAGTGGTTAGTATGGTGGTGTAGTGGTTAGTATGGTGGTGTAGTGGTTAGTACGGTGGTGTAGTGGTTAGTATGGTGGTGTAGTGGTTAGTACGGTGGTGTAATGGTTAGTACGGTGGTGTAGTGGTTAGTATAGTGGTGTAGTGGTTAGTACGGTGGTGTAGTGGTTAGTATGGTGGTGTAGTGGTTAGTATGGTGGTGTAATGGTTAGTACGGTGGTGTAGTGGTTAGTACGGTGGTGTACTGGTTAGTATGGTGGTGTAGTGGTTAGTATGGTGGTGTAGTGGTTAGTATGGCGGTGTAGTGGTTAGTATGGTGGTGTAGTGTTAGTATGACGGTGTAGTGGTTAGTATGGTGGTGTAGTGTTAGTATGGTGGTGTAGTGGTTAGTATGGTGGTGTAGTGGTTAGTGTGGTGGTGTAGTGGTTAGTGTGGTGGTGTAGTGGTTAGTACGGTGGTGTAGTGGTTAGTACGGTGGTGTAGTGGTTAGTATGGTGGTGTAGTGGTTAGTATGGTGGTGTAGTGTTAGTATGGTGGTGTAGTGTTAGTATGGTGGTGTAGTGGTTAGTACGGTGGTGTAGTGGTTAGTACGATGGTGTAGTGGTTAGTATGGTGGTGTAGTGGTTAGTATGGTGGTGTAGTGGTTAGTATGGTGGTGTAGTGGTCAGTATGGTGGTGTAGTGGTCAGTATGGTGGTGTAGTGGTCAGCACTGTCTCCTCACAGGAAGATGATCTGGGTTGGATTCCCGGTCCGGGTGGTTCTGTGTGGAGTGTGTATGTTCTCTCTGTGTTTGAGTGGGTTCCTCCGGGTTCTCCTGTTTCCTCCCACAGTCCAAACACATGCATGTTAGGATCCTCACTCTAAACTGGCCATAGGTGTGCGGCCATGCAATGGACTGGGGACCTGTCCATGGTGTACCCTGCTATTGCCCAGTGATGCTTGGATTGGCTCCAGACCCCCGTGACCCCGCCTAGTGGGATACAGTGGAAGATAATGGACCGTCGCCAAACGTCTGTTACCGTCTTTATGCTCGACCTGCTTTATTTCAGAGGACACGTGTAACCTGAGAGTTCAAGTCCTCCTCTGTAAGCTAGAAACAAGTGGTGCATCAATAGCGTCAATAAACTCTCACTCAGCAATAAACTCCAGTCTTACTGGAGACACTCACCGGCCGAACTTGTGGTAGTTAAACCAAAGATACTGAGCTCTCTCTCTACTTCAGTGAGTTTAACAGCTTCCGCAGTTAAAACAGTCACAACGTTCAGTAATTGTAAGTCAGTTTCTTGTCCCTGACTAACAGGACAGCATTGCAGTGGCTGGGTAATCAGCAGGTTCAGACAGAGCTAGTGACCTGACTCAGCTACATATTGTGATAACCCATAACATCTGCTATTATCGTTTTCCATGGTCAAGAAATAAAATGCTGCTGTCAAACTGAAATTTCATTGTTTGTGTTTCTCAGCTTGTTGACCTTAACACTGCATGCATATTTCATGATAAACAGACCAAAAGAAATGACCCTGAATGACTTGCAAAGATGTCTGGTTCCATTGACTTACATTAAAAGTGTAGTATGTTGTCTCCTCTCTGGTAAAGTTTGCTCCAGTGGTGTTACTTCTGGCCTGTTCCACCTTAAATTGAGCTACATCTCCATTCTGGTAAAAGCACACGTAACTTTTATTTTGTATTTTTTAACTATATAAAAATACTTTTATTTACTTCAACTTATAGTATTATACTTAGTATTTTTAGTATATATTTTTATTATTTCTTTTTTTGTTATCTTTATCTATTGGTGAATGGAGGAATAGCAAAGTAAGAATTTCACTGTACAGTGTTCTGCTGTGCATATGACAATAAAACTCTTCTTGAATCTTCTTGGTGCCCAACTGCTCCACCATTTTTAAGGTGGAATGGTAAAGTCAAAGAGGAAGCCAGCTTTCACACATTCACCATCACTTTTTTCTATCCCATTCACAGTCTTTGCTGTAAACTTTAGTTATTAGAGGTTATTTTGGTGTTTCTCCTCTAAATTCTGTTCAAACTAGCAGTTGTTGGTCGTATGTTAAGGTCATTTTAATGGTGGACTAGCTTTTTATTTCCAGTGCTTAAAAAAACCCCATTAAAATAATATTACCTATTATCTACTATACATTTCTACTTCTTTTCACTCTACCTAAATTGGAACTTGATTTGAATTGGCCTGACTTGGGACTTGACTCAGGACTCAAGTGTCAAGACCTGTTATTTACAACTGACCAATTGACCACCTCTGACTCCACGACACTGTCACTGGTGTAGCATCTTAATACCTTTACTCAGGGAACATAATTGAACCATATTCCATTGAAATGCTGGGTCTGTCTCAAACCCTAGTGAGTATCTAAGTAGGCTGTCTATGTAGGCAGCTGTTTAAGTAGCAGTGTTCTCTCCTCATCTCTCCTCATAAAACAGATTACTGAGACGCTCTAGTTAGAGAGAGACTGCATCACGGCTTGTTCCCCCCACTGCAGCACGCCACCGGTGGTTTAGCTGGTTGCTAAGCTACTGGCCGGCATCCAAAACAATAGCCTGAGGCTTAAAAATCCGCTAGCATAAATGCTAATGTCTGGAGTATAAAAAAATAAAAAATAAATTACTGTTTTGTGTGATTATATGACCAGAAACACATTAAAACTCCAGAGAGAATCAAAATAACACACATTTTAAAACCACTTCACTGCTCGTAGATTAGCCTGTGTTGCATCATGGGATTGTCTTAACGGCTGAGGAAGCGTTCGGTGCTTCTTTAAAATCAGGTCTAAATAAGGTTCCTCAGTAGACAGTATGTTTAAGGTATGTAAGTATTGGGACAGTCTACATGTCAGGAGCGCATACTATGATGTAAAATGCTGCCTATGTAGGAGCTCACTAGGTTTTGAGACAGACCCTATATGTTTCTATTATTATAATATTATATACATTCAGTCCTGTCTGCAGCCTTTCCACTGTATTGTTCTGGTGTTAAAAGATTAGCCAATGAAATGGTACAATTTCGTACTTTCCTTCGGGGAAAAACTTATTAAGGGTTGGACCTCAAGACCACCGATGTCCAGGATCAAATGTACAGTGTTCTGTTTACCAGCAGGACACGGCTGGAGTGCTCTTGTGCAAGACACCAAACCTTCAACTAATGCCTGGCTGCTGTGGATAGGTCTGCCTACCACTCTGGGCAAGTGTGCTCACTGCCCCCTAGTGTGTGTATATGGGTGTTTCACTGCACGGATGGGTTAAACATGAAGGAAGCTAGAAGGACTAGGAGACTCAATAAGCTCCTGGTAGGTGGTCACAGGTATCTGGAGTCATGCTGACTGCAGTACATCCCACAGCTGCTGCAGGGAGCGTGGAGAAGGGGAGTGTCCATAGAGCCAACATCACCATCCCACAGATGCTCAATTGGGCTCAAGTCTGGGGAATTAGGGGTCCAGGGTAGTACTTGGAAGTCTTGGTCAGCTCTTCCAACCAATGTGGGACATTTCCAGTCTCATTGTCTTGCTGAAGATCCCATCCACCCCAGAGATGACAATCAGCAGGTATGGTGTACGTGATCTGCAAGGATGGATTCAGACCCAAATCGATTGAGAGCGTCTTCCACATGGATGAGTGGGTCCAGAGAATGCCATGAAAACATTTTCCAGACCATCGACAGGCTGCAGTCCTAAATTAGTACAGAACAGTTAAAGGGACATAAATAGACATACCCGGAAACGTAGACTGCAAATCAGGGTTTACCAATCGATACAAACAAAACACAGGTGGGTGTAGTAATAAGGGGGCGGGGCTACAGGAGGGGAATGTCTGGCTAGGGGACTGTAATAGTTTGTGTGTTCAGTGTAAGCAGTACTAGGTGCTGTATCGAGATG
>CM038718.1:43551665-43579165 GCA_021613375.1 Megaleporinus macrocephalus
CCACCGTACTAACCACTACACCACCATACTGACCACTACACCACCATTCTAACCACTACACCACCATACTGACCACTAGACCACAGACGCTCCGTCCATCATTAACCTCTGTGTTTATTGAGGAACTGTTTATGTCGTGGCTCCAGTTTCAGGACTGTCTCTTTCTATATGTGATGCTAAGAGCAGGCTTGTGATTGGTCGCTTTGCAGGTCAGTTGAATCTGCTTTTCCTGCAGCAGTTGGTGGTCTTTAGCCTCGTTAAATGATAAAAGGTTCCTGACTCTTCCTAATACAGGACTAGGTGATGATCTGACCCAACATTGATAAAGACTCATTCTTTAAAGTAGCAGCTGTGATAGAGACCCACTGCCTCAACATCAGTGTCACGTGGTCAACGTGAATCATAACACTTCCTGATGTTTTCGTTGTTGTTTAATATTCATACACGCACAGACGAGACCCCCACACCGCACAGTCTTTGACGAAGCTTAATCTGTATGTCGACTTCAGGCTGCCTCGCCGGCTCACTGCCTCTCTCTCCCTCTGATGTGTCTCCGGGCCTGATAAGACCTGAAGTGAAGCACATTTGCAATTCCGGAGCTCCGTTTTCTGCCTTAGATACAGCAGTGGTGGAACAGGAGCGGAGAAGATGGATGTTCTGATCAAGGCTCCTGGCTGCTCCTCAAGGGAAGGAGATTGAAGTGTGAACTGTTTCTCTAGAGGAGAGGAATAAAAAGAACTCGTGGCTGTTCTAGTTCAGCCTCGCAGCAGAGCAGGAGCAGGAAAGATCTCAGGAGTTATTACGAGCTTTTAAAACGTTTTTAACGTGAAGGTTCAGAAGCAAGACCACCGCCACCGAGGCTGCCTCCAGATGCGTAGTGGGTCATATCTGAGGCCATGGAGAAGCACAGTACGGGAGAACGTGAGGCAGTTCTGAGGCAGACCTGAGATCAGTCCATGATAATGTGAAGGTAGTGTTACAGTTTACCTGTACACAGGTAGGTGAAGGTAGTGTTACAGTTTGTCTGTACACAGGTAGGTGAAGGTAGTGTTACAGTTTACCTGTACACAGGTAGGTGAAGGTAGTGTTATAGTTTATCTGTACACAGGTAGGTGAAGGTAGTGTTATAGTTTATCTGTACACAGGTAGGTGAAGGTAGTGTTAGACAGTTTACCTGTACACAGGTAGGTGAAGGTAGTGTTACAGTTACAAGTAGTGTTAGGAGTCTTACCCAAGGACTCCTACTGGCATATATATATAGCCTCACAACACCCTGTATGTGCTCCTCCACCATTAGTAGATGAAACTAAATAGACTAAAATACATTTTCAGTCAAAAACTGTCATGAAACAAGGTCTCAGACCGCTTTGAACAACTCTGGTTTCTTCTTTACAGTTTAATTATGTTGATTTTTCTTGAAAACTGGTGGACTTCCCCTTTAAACTGAAGGGTACATGTCAGATGAAGTGTCACCTGTTTGTCCAGATCAGGGCTGAAGTACTGTAGTGAGGTGATGTGGATAAATGGCAGGTCAAGAAAAGATCATGTGCTGCTGCACATCAACAGCACCGGTCAATGTGCAGGACGAGATAAAAGCACCAGCCTTGCCTTCGATCTGTCCAGCAAGGTCAGCACAGAGAGGGAGAGAGAGAGAGAGAGAGAGATGATGGGAAGTGTCTGACCTTGTTGTACTAATGCTATAGTGTTTCTTCAGGTCCTGTTCTGATGTGAACAGTGCTGTTCTGTCACACCTGTGGACGGGTCATTGTGCTTGACCTGCAGGCATGGACGTGGTAGTGGGGGGGAAAGTGGACCTGACTAACCAGGGCCCAAGTAGGGAGAGGGGCCCATGAAAATCCTGATTTTTTTTTTTTTGCTCACGTTCCTCGTGTACTGGCATGTATAGGGGCCCGCTGACACTGTACAGGGTCCAGAATTTGCTGCTACGCCCCAGCCTACAGGCATCTAGTGTGGCTGCCACACATTTTATTAAAGTCTTTAGTTGAGTCTTTATTGAGATCTCCGCTGAAACAGGAGATCTTTGTCTCAGGAGAAACATCTGAGCAGCAGGAGAGACATCAGATTTGTTCTAAATTCTAGATTCATCTGACCTCTTTTCATCTGACCTCATAGGTGCCCAGAAGAATCTACAGTGATATTAAGTAACACTGAGCGCTGATCAGGTTGGACATGCAGCTCTAAAGAGAGAGAGAGAGAGAGAGGGGGAGAGAAAGAGAGAGAGAGAGAGAGAGGGACAGAGAGAGAGAGAGAGAGAGAGAGAGAGAGAGAAAGAAAGTAGGAGAGAGAGAGAGAGAGCGAGAGAGAGAGAGCGAGAAAGAAAGAAAGTAGGAGAGAGAGAGAGAGAGAGAGAGAGAGAGCTGAAGGGGACAAACATGTCCTACTATGTCAGACCAGTCCTTAATTTGCAGTAACTGTTTGGATATATGGTAATAGCTAGTCTCGGCCATAGAGGCTCCACCCACACGTAGACTGTCTGATCAGAGAGTCTGATACGTTTAGTGTGTTAACCTGGACACTAAGTCAGGATTCCGCCAGTTGCATTCTGATTGGCTATCCATGCTTCCAGTGTTTACATACGTCTGATTATACAAACTTTCTTGTATATAAACTTCTGAGTATTAACCTAAGTCAGAGCTGTAGCGAACAGTAGTCTCAGCCACAGACTCTCAGTAGTCTCAGCCACAGACACTCAGTAGTCTCAGCCACAGACGCTAAGTAATCTCAGCCACAGACACTCAGTATTCTCAGCCACAGACACTCAGTAGTCTCAGCCACAGACACTCAGTAGTCTCAGCCACAGACGCTAAGTAATCTCAGCCACAGACACTCAGTAGTCTCAGCCACAGACGCTAAGTAATCTCAGCCACAGACACTCAGTAGTCTCAGCCACAGACACTCAGTAGTCTCAGCCACAGATGCTAAGTAATCTCAGCCACAGACACTCAGTAGTCTCAGCCACAGACGCTAAGTAATCTCAGCCACAGACACTCAGTATTCTCAGCCACAGACGCTAAGTAATCTCAGCCACAGACACTCAGTAGTCTCAGCCACAGACACTCAGTAGTCTCAGCCACAGACACTCAGTAGTCTCAGCCACAGACGCTAAGTAATCTCAGCCACAGACACTCAGTAGTCTCAGCCACAGACGCTAAGTAATCTCAGCCACAGACACTCAGTAGTCTCAGCCACAGACGCTAAGTAGTCTCAGCCACAGACACTTAGTAGTCTCAGCCACAGACGCTAAGTAATCTCAGCCACAGACACTCAGTAGTCTCAGCCACAGACTCTCAGTAGTCTCAGCCACAGACACTCAGTAGTCTCAGCCACAGACACTCAGTAATCTCAGCCACAGACGCTAAGTAATCTCAGCCACAGACACTCAGTAGTCTCAGCCACAGACGCTAAGTAGTCTCAGCCACAGACACTTAGTAATCTCAGCCACAGACTGTCAGTAGTCTCAGCCACAGATGATCAGTAGTTTCAGCCACAAACGCTCAGTAGTCTCAGCCACAGATGCTCAGTAGTCTCAGCTACAGACTCTCTGTAGTCTCAGCCACAGATGCTCAGTAGTCTCAGCCACAGATGCTCAGTAGTCTCAGCCACAGACTCTCAGTAGTCTCAGCCACAGACACTCAGTAGTCTCAGCCACAGACGCTAAGTAATCTCAGCCACAGACACTCAGTATTCTCAGCCACAGACTCTCAGTAGTCTCAGCCACAGATGCTCAGTAGTCTCAGTCACAGACTCTCTGTAGTCTCAGCCACAGACGCTCAATAGTCTCAGCCACAGACTCTCAGTAGTTTCAGCCACAAACGCTCAGTAGTCTCAGCCACAGATGCTCAGTAGTCTCAGCTACAGACTCTTAGTAGTCTCAGCCACAGACTCTCAGTAGTTTCAGCCACAAACGCTCAGTAGTCTCAGCCACAGATGCTCAGTAGTCTCAGCTACAGACTCTTAGTAGTCTCAGCCACAGACTCTCAGTAGTCTCAGCCACAGACACTCAGAAGTCTCAGCCAGAGACTCTCAGTAGTCTCAGCCACAGACTCTCAGTAGTCTCAGCCACAGACACTCAGTAGTCTCAGCCACAGACACTCAGTAGTCTCAGCCACAGACGCTAAGTAATCTCAGCCACAGACACTCAGTAGTCTCAGCCACAGACTCTCAGTAGTCTCAGCCACAGACACTCAGTAGTCTCAGCCACAGACACTCAGTAGTCTCAGCCACAGACGCTAAGTAATCTCAGCCACAGACGCTAAGTAATCTCAGCCACAGACACTCAGTAGTCTCAGCCACAGACTCTCAGTAGTCTCAGCCACAGACACTCAGTAGTCTCAGCCACAGACGCTAAGTAATCTCAGCCACAGACACTCAGTATTCTCAGCCACAGACTCTCAGTAGTCTCAGCCACAGACTCTCAGTAGTCTCAGCCACAGACACTCAGTAGTCTCAGCCACAGACACTCAGTAGTCTCAGCCACAGACGCTAAGTAATCTCAGCCACAGACACTCAGTAGTCTCAGCCACAGACTCTCAGTAGTCTCAGCCACAGACACTCAGTAGTCTCAGCCACAGACGCTAAGTAATCTCAGCCAC
This sequence comes from Megaleporinus macrocephalus, assembly GCA_021613375.1. Classification (NCBI taxonomy): domain Eukaryota; kingdom Metazoa; phylum Chordata; class Actinopteri; order Characiformes; family Anostomidae; genus Megaleporinus; species Megaleporinus macrocephalus. Next base: position 43,556,279 of record CM038718.1, read on the forward strand.
AGACGCTAAGTAATCTCAGCCACAGACACTCAGTAGTCTCAGCCACAGACTCTCAGTAGTCTCAGCCACAGACACTCAGTAGTCTCAGCCACAGACGCTAAGTAATCTCAGCCACAGACACTCATTAGTCTCAGCCACAGACACTCAGTAGTCTCAGCCACAGACACTCAGTAGTCTCAGCCACAGACGCTAAGTAATCTCAGCCACAGACACTCAGTAGTCTCAGCCACAGACTCTCAGTAGTCTCAGCCACAGACACTCAGTAGTCTCAGCCACAGACACTCAGTAATCTCAGCCACAGACGCTAAGTAATCTCAGCCACAGACACTCAGTAGTCTCAGCCACAGACGCTAAGTAGTCTCAGCCACAGACACTTAGTAATCTCAGCCACAGACTGTCAGTAGTCTCAGCCACAGATGATCAGTAGTTTCAGCCACAAACGCTCAGTAGTCTCAGCCACAGATGCTCAGTAGTCTCAGCTACAGACTCTCTGTAGTCTCAGCCACAGATGCTCAGTAGTCTCAGCCACAGATGCTCAGTAGTCTCAGCCACAGACTCTCAGTAGTCTCAGCCACAGATGCTCAGTAGTCTCAGCCACAGACTCTCAGTAGTCTCAGCCACAGACACTCAGTAGTCTCAGCCACAGACGCTAAGTAATCTCAGCCACAGACACTCAGTATTCTCAGCCACAGACTCTCAGTAGTCTCAGCCACAGATGCTCAGTAGTCTCAGTCACAGACTCTCAGTAGTCTCAGCCACAGACGCTCAATAGTCTCAGCCACAGACTCTCAGTAGTTTCAGCCACAAACGCTCAGTAGTCTCAGCCACAGATGCTCAGTAGTCTCAGCTACAGACTCTTAGTAGTCTTAGCCACAGACACTAAGTAATCTCAGCCACAGACACTCAGTATTCTCAGCCACAGACTCTCAGTAGTCTCAGCCACAGACACTCAGTAGTCTCAGCCACAGACACTCAGTAGTCTCAGCCACAGACTCTCAGTAGTCTCAGCCAAAGACACTCAGTAGTCTCAGCCACAGACACTCAGTAATCTCAGCCACAGACGCTAAGTAGTCTCAGTCACAGACTCTCAGTAGTCTCAGCCACAGACGCTCAATAGTCTCAGCCACAGACTCTCAGTAGTTTCAGCCACAAACGCTCAGTAGTCTCAGCCACAGATGCTCAGTAGTCTCAGCTACAGACTCTTAGTAGTCTTAGCCACAGACACTAAGTAATCTCAGCCACAGACACTCAGTATTCTCAGCCACAGACTCTCAGTAGTCTCAGCCACAGACACTCAGTAGTCTCAGCCACAGACACTCAGTAGTCTCAGCCACAGACTCTCAGTAGTCTCAGCCAAAGACACTCAGTAGTCTCAGCCACAGACACTCAGTAATCTCAGCCACAGACGCTAAGTATTCTCAGCCACAGACTCTCAGTAGTCTCAGCCACAGACACTCAGTAATCTCAGCCACAGACACTCAGTATTCTCAGCCACAGACTCTCAGTAGTCTCAGCCAAAGACACTCAGTAATCTCAGCCACAGACACTCAGTATTCTCAGCCACAGACTCTCAGTAGTCTCAGCCACAGACACTCAGTAATCTCAGCCACAGACACTCAGTAGTCTCAGCCACAGACTCTCAGTAGTCTCAGCCACAGACTCTCAGTAGTTTCAGCCACAAACGCTCAGTAGTCTCAGCCACAGATGCTCAGTAGTCTCAGCCACAGATGCTCAGTAGTCTCAGCCACAGATGCTCAGTAGTCTCAGCTACAGATGCTCAGTAGTCTCAGCCACAGATGTTCAGTAGTCTCAGCCACAGATGATCAGTAGTCTCAGCTACAGATGCTCAGTAGTCTCAGCCACAGATGCTCAGTAGTCTCAGCCACAGATGCTCAGTAGTCTCAGCTACAGATGCTCAGTAGTCTCAGCCACAGATGCTCAGTAGTCTCAGCCACAGATGATCAGTAGTCTCAGCCACAGATGATCAGTAGTCTTACTATATTGCCAAAAGTATTCACTCACTCATCCAAATCACTGAATCACTTTCATGGCCACAGGTGTATAAACCCAGCACCTAGTCATGCAGACTGCTTCTACACACAGTAGTGAAAGAATGGGTCTCTCTCAGGAGCTCAGTGAACTCCAGCGTGGTACCGTGATAGGACGCCACCTGGACGCCAGTCAAGAAGTTTCCTCACTACTAAATATTCCACAGTGGACTGTCAGTGGTGTTCTAACAAAGTGTAAGTGATTGAGAACGACAGCAACTCAGACACCAAGTGGTAGAACACGTACAGTGACAGAGCGGGTCAGCGGATGCTGAGGAGCATAGTGCACAGAGCTCACCAACTTTCTACAGAGTCAATCACTACAGACCTCCAAACTTCATGTGGTCTTCAGATCAGCTCAAGAACAGAGCATAGAGAGCTTCATGGAATGGGTTTTCATGGCTGAGCAGCTGCATCCAAGCCTTACATCACCATGCAGTGGAGTAAAGCACGCCGCCACTGGACTCTAGAGCAGTGGAGACGTGTTCTCTGGAGTGACCAATCGCACTTCTCCGTCTGGCAATCCAATGGACGAGTCTGGGTTTGGCGGTTGCCAGGAGAACGGTACTTGTCTGACTGCATTGTGCCAAGTGTTAAGTTTGGTGGAGGGGGGATTATTTTTAGGGTTGTTTATCAGGAGGTGGGCTTGGACCCTCAGTTCCATTGAAAGGAATTCTTAATCCTTCAGAAGAGATTCTGGACAATTTCATGCTCCCAACTTTGTAGGGACAGTTTGGGGACAGCCCCTTTCTGTTCCAACATGACTGCCCACCAGTGCACAAGGCACCTCCATAAAGACATGGAGGAGCGAGTTTGGTGTGGAAGAGTCCTGACCTCAACCTGATAGAACACCTTTGAGATGAATTAAAGCAGAGACTGAGAGCCAGACCTTCTCGTCCAACATCAGTGTCTGATCTCACTAATGTTCTTCTGGAAGAATAGTCAAACATTCCCATAAACACTCTCCTAAACCGTGTGGAGAGACTTCCCAGAAGAGTTAAAGCTGTTATAGCTGCAAAGGTTGGGCCGACATCATATTAAACCCTATGGATTAAGAATGGGACGTCACTCAAGTTCTTATGACGAGCGAGTACTTTGGGCCATATAGTGTATATACATGAAATGGTTGTGAATATGATGCCTGAGACCTTATTTTATGATAGTTTTGGCCTAAAATATGTTTTTATCTATTTGTTTTAATCTATTATCTATGTTTTAAGACATTAAACGTGTACGTTCACAAGTGCTTTTGGATTGTAGTTAAAACTTCTATATTTGTGTTGTAGACACCATGACCCCTGGATAGACGTGCAAGTCTGCAGTGATTTGGCTCTACAGTGAACCAAATCACGCCAAAGTCCTCTGATTGATTCTGTTTACAAGTCAACAATTAAATTATTCTGGAAAGATATTGGTTTCACAGTCCAGTAAGACTGTGAGAGACAGAAATCAATACTGTATGAGTGCTGGCTATATTCCTGAGCGCATCACTACTGCCCTCTGCTGGTCTGAGTATGCAAGTGACATATCGATGCTGAACTGGTTTCCATATTAAACCCTTATTCTTAAAAACCTCAGCTTTGGAACAGTATCAGCTGCATGGCTCATCAGACCCTGGAGGCTGTTTTAGGGTCCCACAACTCACAGATGCACTTGAATTCCTAACAAGCTGTTCTCCTCAGGCGGCTTATGAGTTTAGTAGGGCCCATTACTATAACTTATCTATAAAATATGAGCAGAAATGTGGACAATTCTGGCATCCACATGAGTTTGCCTGCCCTCGTTCGGCTGTGCTAATGTGCTTGTGGTGTGTGTTTATTGATAACGATATGTCATACGTCTCAGAACCCACATACGCGTCTCTATTGAGATTTAGAACACAGCAGACATCAGACATGTCCCGGCTGCTTGCGTATGAGGAAAGAGGAATATGTAAAATTTATTTCATGCCAAAATATCCTGTTAGAAGAATCAATCAGGCCGTGCTAGCGTTGCCTAAGAAGCAGCTCATATATATCATTTATACATTACAACTATTGAAGCTGACAACACAGCTGTGAAGTTCTAAAATATTAGGAAGGAACATGCCTAGTCTGGAACCCTTGGGGCCTTCAAGGCCTATAAATAATTCCTATATATATATAAAACCACTGGCCACTTTATTAGAAACACCTCCTTGTATCTACACACACTGTCCACTGTATCAGCTCCACTGACCATATAGGAGCTCCACTTACAGACTGTAGTTCATTTGATTCTCTGTATACTTTTTTATTCTGTTTTTTAATGATCAGGACCCCCACAGGACCACCACAGAGCAGGTATTTTTTGGGTGGTGGATCATTCTCAGCAGTGCAGTGACACTGGGCAGGCCTATCCACAGCACCTGGAAAGCTGTTGGGGGGTTGCTCAAAGGTCGTTGAGTCGTGTCCTGTGGGTGCAGGGGATTAAACCAACGACCTTCTGGTCACAAAGCTGGTTCCCCGACCTCCAGCCCACGACTGCCCCCCAAAACAATAACATGGTTTTGTCTGGAATCATTTGGGGCTCAGGTTAGTTCTCTTTGCAAACCTGGCTCTCTTCATTGCTCCAGTGTACTCTATGGTGTGGTATAAACCAGCTGTCCATGATCTGAGGGACACCAGCTCTGAGCACACCACCAGCCTCAACTGGGATTTGAACCCACAACCTTTGGGTTTATTTCAACTGCTGTAACCTCCTGAGCTACTTGATGACCAGCACAACACCCATTAACACCACCATTACCACCGTCTGTGTCACTGCAGCACTGAGAATGATCCACCACCGTAATAGTACCTGCTCTGTGGTGGTCCTGTGGGGGGTCCTGATTATTAAAGAACAGGGTAATAAAGTACTGATTAAATGGACAGTGAGTGTAGATACAATTAGTGAAGTGGTCAGTGGGTAAACAGTGATGCCAACGAGCCAGTAGTCGCCCCCCCCCCCCTACTGTTGATCTTACAAGCAAAGTTGGAGTGTGGAGTTCAAGCAAACCATCTTGCATCTGGTCTCCACAGCAGGAACTTAGAAACGTCCACTGCCCAGTTGAACTAATGTCCCACAGTTTGCAGGGTCTTTCTTCTTGGGTTTCTGATAGTGCCAATCGTCTCCAATCCTCTGGGGGGCACTACCCCACCTCTGAAACCACCATAACGTTGGTGTAGAAGAAGATACAGCAAACAGCACTAAGTGGTGGTTCTTCTCTGCTACGGTTGTAACATTTAAAGCCCGACCTGAAAGCCCAGCTCTAATAGTCGCGGTTGACCAACGCCAGCCTGACATGATTCAGCAGCTACACAGGGACCTAATTTGTCTCCAGTAACTGTGCCATCAATTCTCCAGACGGAAGTGGAGGAGACTCCAGTCAGCTGGAGTACAGAAGAAGAACCATCTCAGCACATTTTAAATCAGAAGCCCCGGCTGTTCCCTCCATCCTGCTGCTGGCAGTAGGTGCTTTGACGGTGCGCCCTCATGAATCTTTCATAGGCCAGTAATGAACGGTGGGAGGCAGTGTTCAAAGAGAGTAAGGTAAAGCTGTAGTCGGCTAATGACCTGCTTCTATGGCGCCTACCTCGTCCTCTGGAGCTTCAGAGGCCCTGCTGAAGTGCGCGGACGTTGTTTATGGACACCATATGTCCATAGGTATCCAGACGCCCCCCTCTAATTAGCTGCTTTACGCAGTCCACTACTGTGGACATTCAGCTTGTATAATCTCTATAGGAAAACAGTAGAACAGGATGCTATGGAGAGCACCATGCAACAAATGGAGCCCCCCTCTCCAGCTGTGGAGCAGTGGAACTGTGTTGGAGTGGAGCGATCCAGAACTGATTGTCCAACACCAATACCTGACCTCACTGATGCTCTTATGGCTGAACGCAATTAAATCCTTGTAGCAATGTTCCAATATCTAGTGTATAGCTATCCCAGAGGAATGGATGCCATTCTCATTAGCTTCTCGATAGCTTTTCATTTCTTAGATAACCATTAAGGCTGGGCGATATGGGGAAAAATCGTATCACGATTGTTTTTATTATTTTTTTATATCAGTCGATATCGAGATATATCACGATATAAATCAAATCACTATTTCCTTTTTACTTTAAGTAAGAAGTGAAGATAAGAAAAGTTCAGGCTGAGGAAAGGACTGTTTATGTTCACTCATAGCAGTGAGTCAACTTTCTAACGGCTCAAATGGGGAGTTGGTTTATATATACACTACCGTTCAAAAGTTTGGGATCACAGTGAAATGTTCTTGTTTTAATGGAGTATCTTCTTCCTTAACACAACAATGGACTGACGGGTCTCTAAAGAAAGTTCTCTCTTTCTGGTCATTGTGAGTCGGTCAGCAAGCCATCAACTGCTGATCTTCAGATACTAAACTAACCTAGAATGTTGTTCCCTTTTATACTCACTTATTAGTAGAATGTTTTTCAGCTGTGCATCACAATTGAGCAAGAGTGTCCTAACAACCAATTAGTCCAATAACATCCTTAACTTGGATTGGTGGCCGTACCAGGAGATTTAGACAGAGGACTGAGAATTGCTGATAATAGGACTATATGCTAAATAAGCCTCTATACAAAAATAGACTTTAATACAAACATTTTTATTCTTTAAAAATCATCTGATACACTTACATTAATTGTGAAATGGACAATATTGTTTGTGAATTGCACGAAAATTGCACAAAATGAAATTCTAAAGTGAAACTTTTAAGCGGTATTGTATATATATATATATATATATATATATATATATATATATATATATATAGAGAGAGAGAGAGAGAGAGAGAGCAAATTATTATTATTATTATTAGTAGTAGTAGTGCCTGTAAACCTCTGACCCAATATGACAACAGTTCAGTCTGATTGTATAGTGAAAATATCAGCCCTGCACAGCAGCGGAGTATCCAGTACATAGAACAATACAAGCTTTTCTTTGGTTTCTGGGTTATTACCTCATTTGTAAACAGCCTGCAGACGTGCATTATTTAATGATGATGATGATTATTATTATTACTATTATTATCATCAATTCTGACAAGCAGTTTAATGACCACCTTCAGATCAGCATCATGAGGCTCTGACACATTTTACACCCTGAGTTATTACAGATCTGATGTTTAGTGAATGGCTGTACTCTGCAGGATGTGTTAGTACTCTCAGTACTGTTGTTCTGAATTACAGCTCCTCGGTTCTCCTCGGTTCTCGTTTGTACTGTATATTAAAGATCTGATGTTTAGTGAATGGCTGTACTCTGCAGGATGTGTTAGTACTCTCAGTACTGTTGTTCTGAATTACAGCTCCTCGGTTCTCCTCGGTTCTCGTTTGTACTGTATATTAAAGATCTGATGTTTAGTGAATGGCTCTACTCTGCAGGATGTGTTAGTAGACGCTCTCAGTACTGTTGTTCTGAATTACAGCTCCTCGGTTCTCCTCGGTTCTCGTTTGTACTGTATATTAAAGATCTGATGTTTAGTGAATGGCTGTACTCTGCAGGATGTGTTAGTACTCTCAGTACTGTTGTGCTGAATTACAGCTCCTCGGTTCTCCTCGGTTCTCCTCGGTTCTCGTTTGTACTGTATATTAAAGATCTGATGTTTAGTGAATGGCTGTACACTGCAGGATGTGTTAGTACTCTCAGTACTGTTGTTCTGAATTACAGCTCCTCGGTTCTCCTCGGTTCTCGTTTGTACTGTATATTAAAGATCTGATGTTTAGTGAATGGCTGTACTCTGCAGGATGTGTTAGTACTCTCAGTACTGTTGTTCTGAATTACAGCTCCTCGGTTCTCCTCGGTTCTCGTTTGTATATTAAAGCTGGAAGGATTTTTCATGCTCTTTAATGAATCGCTTTAGGTGTTTCGTCCTGAGCTCCATTCAGAACGAGCATCCTTTCACCCACCGACCGTCAGCAGCGAGAGAGAGGGAGGGGGCATGTAAGAAAGGATGAGAGTGAAATTATGAGAGAGAATGGAGGAGAGAGGAAAGAGGTGGGGGATACATAGAGAAAGAAATAGAAAGAGAGATAGAGGGAGAGAAAGAGAGAGAGAGAGAGAGAGAGAGAGAGAGAGAGAGGGAGAGAGAGAGAGAGAGAGAAAAGAGAGAATGAGAGAGAGAGGAAGAGAGAGAGAGAGAGGGAAAGAGAGAGAGAAGAGAAGAAAAGAGACAAAGAGAAACAGAGCAAGAGAGAGAGAAAGAAAAACAGGAAGAGAGAGAAAGAGAGGGAGAGAGAGAAAGAGAGAGAGAGAATGAGGAAGAGAGAGAGAAAGAGAAACAGGAAGAGAGAGGGGGGGAGAGGGAGAAAGAGAGAGCGGGAGAGAGAAAGAGAGAAACAGAGGAAGAGAGAGAGAAAGAGAAACAGAGGAAGAGAGAGAAAAAGAGAAACAGAGGAAGAGAGAGAAAGAGAAACAGAGGGAGAGAAGAAGAAACAGGAAGAGAGAGAAAGAGAAACAGGAAGAGAGAGAAAGAGAAACAGAGGAAGAGAGAGAAAAAGAGAAACAGAGGAAGAGAGAGAAAGAGAAACAGAGGGAGAGAAGAAGAAACAGGAAGAGAGAGAAAGAGAAACAGGAAGAGAGAGAAAGAGAAACAGAGGGAGAGAAGAAACAGGAGAGAGAGAAAGAGAAACAGAGCAAGAGAGAGAAAAAGAGGAAGAGAAGAAGAAACAGGAAGAGAGAGAAAGAGAAACAGGAAGAGAGAGAAAGAGAAACAAAGGGAGAGAAGAAACAGGAGAGAGAAAAAGAGAAACAGCAAGAGAGAGAGAAAGAGAAACAGGGGAATAGAGAGGAAGAGAGAGAGAGAAAGAGAAACAGAGGAATAGAGAGGAAGAGAGAGAGAGAGAGAGAGAAAGAGAAACAGAGGAATAGAGAGGAAGAGAGAGAGAGTGAGTGAGAGAAAGAGAAACAGAGGAAGAGAGAGAGAGAGAAAGAGAAACAGAGGAAGAGAGAGAGAGAGTGAGAGAAAGAGAAACAGAGGAATAGAGAGGAAGAGAGAGAGTGAGAGAAAGAGAAACAGAGGAATAGAGAGAGAGAGAGAAAGAGAAACAGAGGAAGAGAGAGAGAGAGAGAGAGAAAGAGAAACAGAGGAATAGAGAGGAAGAGAGAGAGAGTGAGAGAAAGAGAAACAGAGGAATAGAGAGGAAGAGAGAGAGAGAGAGAGAAAGAGAAACAGAGGAAGAGAGAGAGAGAGAGAGAGAGAGAAAGAGAAACAGAGGAAGAGAGAGAGAGAGAGAGAGAGAGAGAAAGAGAAACAGAGGAAGAGAGAGAGAGAGAGAGAGAGAGAGAGAGAGATAAAGAGGAAGGGAGAGAGAGAGAGAGAGAGAGAGAGAGAGAGAGAGAGAGAAACAGAGGAAGAGAGAGGAAGAGAGAGAGAGAAAGAAACAGAGGAAGAGAGAGAGAGAGAGAGAGAGAGAGAGAGGAAGAGAGTCTTCCTGTCGTTACTGCTGGTTATTCCCAGTAGTTTCCTGTTAAACCAGTGCGGGCTCTGTGGCTGTAATGGGCGAGTGTGTTGGGGGGAGGGGTTTGGTTGGGAGGCCTGAGAGGTCAGCGCGGCTCCTTCACGCTGTAAAACACTCAGAACTGCTTAATGAGCTTAAACCTGCTCCTCTCCTGCTGCTGCCCCCTCCTCCACCAACACTCCTCCACCCCCAGTTATCCTGCCAGCACAGGACACACACAGCAGCTGACTGGACACTGTACACGTCCTCGGCCTCCAGGTTTGTGTTTGAGTGTGTTAGCTCTGGCAGACATTACAATACAATACATCTTACTAATGCTGATGTGATGGTGGTGTGTTAGTGTGTTTGTTGTGCTGGTGTGAGCGGATCAGACCCAGCAGTGCTGCTGCTGGGGTGTTTAAACACTGTGTCCACTCACTGTCCACCCTATTAGACAGCCCTACTACTTGCTGGTCCACCTTGTAGATGTAAAGTCAGAGACAGTAGCTCATCTGCTGCTACACAGTTTGTGTTCCTCTAGTTCTTCATCAGTGGACACAGGACGCCGCCCACAGGACACTGCTGTCTGGATAGTTTTGGTTGGTGGACGATGATTCTCAGTCCAGCAGTGACACTGAGACAGTGGACAGTGTTTGTAGTTATTGATCTACTTTTATTCAAAACTTGAACCACATTTCAAGTCATCCGCCTAATCAACATGAATATTTCATCCCAGCCACAAAAGCTTGTTGCCATTCATCTCTCCCTCAAGATTATAGAGATCCTTCAATGGACTGAAGCGTCAGCAGAGGGCGCTCTCGGTCACTCCGTCTCCTAATTGGCTCCTTTGGTGTCGCCCATTCAGTCTGTGTGTGCAAAGTGAAGGTTGTGCTTTTTGACTGCAGCCTCTCCTCCAGTTTCCATGGAGACCAAGGAGCCAATGGTGCGTTTCAGACTTTGGACTGTACCAAGATGGGCCGAACGAGGGGGGGGGGTGTTAAATTCTTAAGCACGGTGGAGGCTGGGGCTACTTATCTGTCAGATAGAGGGCCATGCAGAAGGTGTGCTGCATTGTCCACTGAGCCTGTTTGGCCTGTATACCATTAAACAGCACTCTCTCACAACATGTGCTGTAACACAGTCGAGTTACATTATTATGACCACCAGAGTATCCACCGTGCGCAGCACAGACAGCAGCTAGATGGACTGGGAGACTCAATAAGGTTCTGGTAGGTGGTCACAGGTATCTGGAGCCATGCTGTGCATGCATTGCATCCCACAGCTGCTGAAGGGAGCGTGGAGGAGGACCTATAGAGCCAACACCACCATCCAGGTGGTCCCACAGATGCTCAACTAGGTTCAAATCTGGGGAATTAGGGGTCCAGGGTAGTACTTGGAAGACTTGGTCAGCTCTTCCAACCAGTGTGGGACATTTCTAGTCGTGTGACGTGTCGTCTTGCTGGAAGATCCCATCCACCCCAGAGAAGACAATCAGCATGTATGGTATACGTGACCTGCAAGGATGGATTTAGATCCAAATCGGTTGAGTGTCTTCCACGTGGATGAGTGGATCCAGAGTATATCACCAAAGCATTCCTCAGACCAGGCGCACTGCTGCTGTCAAAAGTAGGAAGGGGTCATAATAATGTGACCCGACTGTGTACAAAAGTAGATTAAAGGTGTTTCTGTGAAACTTTCAGTTTAAGATGATCCACTTCAACCAGCACACAGTGATCCTCTCACACAGCATGGCTGCTACTTCCAGTCACTGTTGGAGGTTGTGGTGCTAATAAAGGTGGAGCTGCTCGTCTCTTCAGTCTCTTCAGTGTTGAACGCTGAGCTGAAGCTGCTCCATGGTGTCTGAGTGTTGGAGAAACTGTCCGGAGTGAAACGTACAGACTGCAGAGTTAAAGTTATTCAGGATTCTGTTAAAGATGTTCTTGTTTTGGGAATTCTCCGTTCCACCTTAAACGGGGCTGTGGTTCCATTCAGGCGTCTGTATGAGCTGCAGTGTTTAAGGTGGAACATTAGATGAAGAATGTGGAGAAGAGGAACTTCAGGCTGGTTTAAAGATCAACATGTAGCTCTGACAGTTGGGTTGTTTGTTGGGAAGGAATGAAACGTGGCGACGTTCCCTTCACAGCCTGGAATGCTGGATTTCTCCATCACCAGTTTGACTGCTGTGGTGTTTGTATGTAAATGTTGGGGGTTTTAGGATTTGTAGTGTGCTGAACTCTCTCTGGTCTGGGAATTCTGTGGATTTGCCCTTTAAGCCACATCCGAAAGTGGGATTGTATTACAAGGTGTCTACAAAGCCTGGAAAACCGGGAACAATAGGGATGCATGTCCCATAATTGGCAGAAAATTGGATTAACACCTTTATTATTGACACTGATGGTCTAAATAATAGATGTTGGTCATGTGGAGCCAATTCAGCGCATGGCACGTGCACGAAATCCCTCGTGCGTCCTGCTTGCACTTCTTCAATACACACATCCTAAAAATTTCAGATTCGGTGGTGCATCAGTGGGAAAAAAAACTAAAAAAAAAAAAAAGGACCACCCCCCCCCCCATATTTGTATTTATTTGGTTGCTGCCTGCGCGAGCGTGTGATGCGCGTGTTACATCACAGCCTGCTGACAGTGTGTTGTTCTATTGTGACGAGCCTGAATGAAGCGGCCGAGCCCGTGAGCCAGCGTGCACGCGCTTTAAAGTGCAGCCCTCCCGTGCCCAAGTCTTCCACTACAGTCCACCTCGCACGCGCAGCACGTGCAGCAGACCTACTCTCCAGACCTGCCATGGCGTACAGACTCTCCAAAATGTGAGTAGCCGGAATGTTTGCATCTGCTATCAGCTGCCTATAGCCGGATGATCGGCTCGCGCGCGTCCTTGCGGTTTTCTGTGCCTACGACTCGGATTTTCCGCTCCACCTTAAATGGTGGACCGTTTTAAGGTGGAGCGGGAAAACGGGAATCAGAGGCTGCTGCTGTTGGAATCAGCGTCTAAGTTCAGCTGCGCTGCACTTGCTGAGTCACGTCTTTCTCACGGACGCTTGTCGGTGGGCTTGTGACGGCTTTGGGGGGCTTTTTTCTCTCTCCCCTTCACTTCTGTCTCCGTAAACAAGAGTATTCCGCAGGGAGGATGGATGTCACGTGAGCAGCGGCTGCTTCCAGTGAGGATGAAAGACAACAAAGCGATAGGTAGAGAAGTGTACGGGCAGGTGTGTCTGCCGGACGGAGCAAGGTGATCCAGAGCTGGACGGACGGACGGACGGACAGACAGACAGACAGACAGACAGACAGGGAGTCATGCTTGTGCTGCTGCTGCTGCTGAGCAAAGTTGTTCTGCTTGCACTGTATACAGAATATGAGCACCTTGTACTGGAGTGTATGTTTATGTTTGCACACACACACACACACACACACACACACACACATTGCATATGAGACGTATTGCTGTTTTATATAAGTACCCAGTAAGTACATGTATCATACATTCCACATATTACAGCATACAGAGCTGCCTATGAGCTTCATTAGCTTGTGGTTGTTGATATTATATAATATGTTGTGTTATATACGTGGGTGTCCATATTCAATAAGAATGCGTCCTGCATTATATCCGATATATGTGTGTGTGCTTATATGTACTTATATAATGTGTTATATACTTATATGCCTATATGTAATAGGAATATCCACATAATACTTCTGATATACTCTACATTTATTATATATATATATATATATATATATATATATATATATATATATATATATATATATATATATATATATATGTAAGGATATTACTCATATAATATGTATACATAATACCTAGTACATAGTACCTATAGTGTGTGTGTGTATTTGTGTGTGCTCACATGAATGACTATATGTAATGCGAATATCTCCATATGTAATATATATATATATATATATCCTATATGTAATAATAATATCCCCATAGTTCGTCTGATTATATGAGACATAGCCTTGCACACACACACACACACACATATATATATATATATATATATATATATATATATATATATATATATATATATATATATATATATTTATATATATATGTATGTGTATGTGTGTGCGTGTGTGTGTGTGTGCTTATATATGTATTATAGTACTGTGTAATGTGTAATGCATTGTATAAGGAATAAGAACACATGCCCTATAATGCATTGAATGCATATACACAATAAACCAATACAAATGTCATTAAGCAACCACCATGGTAACATATTACATGATATATACATATATATGCTTCACATATCAGGTTATCTTTACCGTCGAAGAAGAAAACATACCTTACATACTGGTAACGTAAGTCAAGGTAACCAGACTGTTCAGGGTGATTACTTTTTGGTCCGTTCGTCTTTGACATTGATACTGAAACTGACAAACAATAAAAATAGAGATGAGAGCAGTGATAGCTGCGATGTAACATATAGTATACAATACATGGGACGCATTTGGGGCGTGTTGTTATTATATAGCTATACTTTAGTGGTAACCCTGGAGATAGACTGCTCAAAATGATAGTCTCTCTATCATTTAACTATAGTACTTGTTCAGGTAACGCCCTCCTGATTAGTGGGACCCAAGGACAGGAGAATCAGTAGTGCTACGCTTAGAGATGTACTATCAAAAACTGTGGGCACAGTTATTTAGTGTATTGCATACTGGGTATACTGGGTATACTGGGTTGCTATGAATTCAGTTCATTTTGCTTTGTTGGTAATGAAGCATGTCCACAATACGCACTATATAATAAAGGCTGTCTCTGTGCTTGTTCATTTGTGCATCTCGGGCTGATGTTGGTTGATTAGATTAGACTAACTTTCTGACTCAGACCCCCTGAGCGCATCTGCTTTGTTACACAATGGCCTGAACCCACGGCCTGCGTTTGCTTCTTGTTGCCAGTGCAGTGCTTTTGCACTCTTTCCGGGAGTGAACTCCGCGTTGACACTCGGCTGTAAGACGCAACACCCTGAAATCATCCAGCAGCTGACGCTTCCCTCATCATTTGCTTTGTACCAGACACCAACGCTGCCTTGTGAATTTAGCGTTTAGCACCCGGCGTCAAGCGCTCCCAACCTCTGCTCTCGCGCCTTCTCCCCTTACGTCTGTGAAATTAGCCCGTGTCTGCAGTTGGTCCGAAATTAGCCCACATCTGTCATTGTTGTGATCCAGATCTGCCCGGCCTGGCAGCGGCTCCTCCTCTTTTATGGCTGTAAAATTAGCTTGTATCTCTCATTATGGTGCTGGGAATCTTCACTGTCTTAATAACAGGGCCTCCTCGTCCAGGCCTGCGTGCCTGCAATTAGTCTGAGACGAGCCTGTATCTGTGGTTACGGGGCTCCGAGTCTCATGGTGCGCATCCTGCATCACCTGCATACGGAGGACCAATGTTTGTCTATCTATTCAGAGCCTTTTTAAGAACGCTCCTCTTGTCCTGCCTCTCTGGTTGTCCACCTTTTGTTGCCATCTGTTATTCTGCTGAGCGTACGAGCCGCTTCGAGTCTAAAAACAGTAGCACAAAGAGACCTTAGCAGAGGCCAGAGTGCCTGGGGCTGGAATATCATATGACCCTTTCAAGGTGACCGTGATGATGAGCTCTGGGTTAAAGGCCTCACAATCATCTGCATTGCATAGTGCCTCCACAGTATGGAAGCTTAGATCATCATAGAGCCTGTAAAGGACATGTGAGCAGTAAACATGGTAGGAGACATCAAATCTGTGAGCTTGTTTGCTGCAGTTATATAAACACATGTTTAGAAGTGAAATAAAAAGCTGGGGTTGTGTTGGAGTCCTATAGGGGGTGCTAGTGCTGAGCAGGCCTGCAGCACACTGGTGCAGAGTTGTTGGTTTACAGGATCTGTGAAATATGGAGGAACTATGAGCTCGGGGAGAAATATCTCAGTCTGGAAGCATTGACATGACAACAAAGCCACTCACTGGTGTTCTCTACAGATTAACTAGTCATCAGTTTTGAGCCAAGCTTGTCTAACATCTCAGCAATGCCATGTGGACAGTGTACAGTAGGGTCATTCAAAGGCCACAGTGTTTTCTTTGTCCTGCTAATTGCTAACTGATTGACCTTCCTTTTGGCAGAAACTCTTTTGATATGACCAAGAACGCATTTCAGATGTCATCAGTAATCTCTCGGCATGACCCTTTTCCCGCCTCATCAGTGACCCCACAATGTCATTTTCACATTCGCTCGCCTCGGCATGATGGCTGAGCTAACTGACTGACGTCCGGAACCTAAGGGATGCGATAATACACATCATTCAGAGGTCCGTCCAGAGTCTCCATTCGATAATGGATTTTCGAAATTGCGATTTTTCAGATTCAAACCAATGTCTGGACTAGCATATCGTGGCTGTCCAAAAAAAATAAATATAAGAATCTCCAACTTCACAGGAGAGGACAAAAATCTTCACTTTCAATGTAAGTCAATGGAACCAGAATGATTTCCAAGCTATTTTGGAGCATTTCTATTGGTCCATTCGTCATGAAATTGGAATGGACCAATGTAAATGACGGCTGCTACATTTGAATGATGTCGAGAAATAAAAATTGACCCAAATGGAGAGACATGTTTTTCTTTGGACAGCCACGATATTCACTTTTTTCTAGCTGCAAACTATAATGTTAACTCATCCAGAGCAGTTTGCATAGATATTGATGTTGCCACGCTTGTCCTTTATACTATACGTCCTTGGCAATGCGCTCAAGCTTCTAGCCTTGTATTGATCGTACATGCGCCAGCCGCGCTTCACTGACCAGTCATATCACGGCGCCATTACTAGAGATGGAAGGATTGAACGGCTATGTATCGGTATTGGCCGATTTGTAATCAAAATATGTGATCGGCCGATATTTCTCCAATTTAGCCGATCCCGAGGGCCGAGCGATGGCGTTAAACAGTTTAATTTCTGTATTTCCAGCTAGTGTTTCGTTGAAACCCCCTCCGGCCAGCTCCCTGCAATTCCTATCTGAACCACTAGGTGGAAACACATACGCTTTAATTTTCCACAAACTGACTAAAGCGGCGACCTTTTGAGAACAGTATATGTTTGCGTTGCGTCCATCTGGCATCTTGTTGCTGTATGTGACACAAACTCATCCAAAGTGTTTTAAAAATGTGTAAAATCAGCCTGTCTTATTGAGGAACCAAAAACATTTAACACTATTAATCTGATACGACACTGCACGCGGCTAAATACAGTGAGTATCAGCAAACAGCAGAGCTAGCACACACAGCTAACACAAAACAAACAACCCAGAACATCATACATACCAGATCTGACCGGTACAAACAGAACAGTATGAACTTTTTTCATTTTAAATTAAGGGTCAAAATGTAATGATTGCAGTATTGGTGATATTTGTTTGATTTACTTTGTTTATTTACTGCTAATTTAGTTAAAAATGGTAATAAACCAGTTTAGACCATGTTTCGTGACTTGCTTGCGCTAATAAGTACATTTAGCCCTGCTGTGGCATATAGCCCCGCCCTCGATCAGTATCAGCTATCGGCCAATCGCGTTGAAAGGTGATCGGCGATCAGAATCTGCCTCAAAAACACTGATCGGTTTATCTCTAGTCATTACCGCTGTACTCGCTGACACTGCTCCTCGCTTGCAGTCTTCGGCCTCTGAGTTTACTGTACTCCTGAAATCAACTAGGGGCAGCCCCACTTCTGACACCAATGTAGTGTCAATGTAGTGTAATACATAGGAATACATAGGAAACAGAGCTTTAGATGGAAGCTCTTTTATTGAACACGGCAGCAGTGGACACCACGGCCCAGCTCTATTGAACAACTAGGCTAGCATACAGGTCATAAACAACCATCCAACTCTCAGTGACGGCAGTAGGCACACTCTACAGCACTGTCCAACTAAACAGTCCTATATATATATATATATATATATATATATATATATATATATATATATATATATATATATATATATATATAGAGAGAGAGAGAGAGAGAGAGCTCTCCGCTATCAGTTGCAACTATTTCTAACAATATTTCAGTCTCTCTTATTGCATGTCCAGCATTATATGTTATGCTGCTCTAACTTTATAGTGTCCAGTGATCCAAAGACTTTCAATTTAAGGCCCAAGCTAACGCACCAGCCACAACCTAACATGCTCGTGCTGACTCGATACATTACAGTCCCTCCTTTTTTTCTTTTTTTTCTTTTTCTTCCGTCCCCATACCATTTCTCATCTCCGTCCATGAAAAAAAAGACGTGCGTCCTGTTGCCGCTGGGTTTCTGACTGTATGTTTCTCCTTGTGTCATAGGTCTGTAGATACTTTGCACCAGTATTGCTGCCCTGCTCCGTTGTACAATAAGCAGCTAGCTGTGCCTGCCCCTCTCAAAGAGTGCAGGTAAGAGGCCCTCTAGTCCGATCCCGTGCCTGCCTGGTGCGTGGAAGCATCCCTAATACCAGACGAGAGCTTAGGCTCATTTTAAAAGGACAGGTGATGCTAATATGGCTAACCGCAGTGGCAGTTTGTGACTGCATGCTAACTGCCACTAGCTAGCATGCTTTACCGGCTTTTTCGCTCGTTTTTAGCCATGTTAGCACCGAAGTGGTCGAAATCTCCTTCATTCCTGAGTCTCCTGGGAATCTTGTGAGCATTTCTAGCTGGGAATTATTTAGAAATGAGCTCATTTTTGAACGTTTCAAGCCACCTTCATGCTGCATGGTTAGGGACTGTGTGTTTATACGGTGATGTTTGGGAAGTCATTCCACTTCCAACCCAAAAAGTGTTCCAGTTTCCCGCTTCATACGTCACGCATTGATCAGCGATGCTGCCTGTACTCCTGCTTAACCCCCATCATATAACACGAGCCGCGATACAGAGCTGCATTTCCTGAAGCGGCTTCCATCAGCCTGCATGCGTGAACCTCACCGCCCCATTACCAGTTCGTAAAGCTTTTCATTTCCATTGGAAGTATGTTGCGCCGTCGCCGATGCGAGCGGCTGCGAGATTGCTTCCCCATATCTGCTCTTCCGTGATGAATTTTCATTTAACGCTGTGATTAAATGTGCTCGCAGTCGTTCCAGTGCATTAAATGATATGTTCTTCTAACTGCTGATTTGTTTAATTATTTTTTATTTATCCCAGAGCAAGAAAAGCGCTGATTAATTATACATTCGTTTCTTTCACTCGCTTCCCTTCCAAGAACATTCATTAAAAAAAAAAAAACTCCATCAACAGAAGATCATATTGGTGGGAAATTGCTTGCCGTTCCAAAATGATGGGAGGAAGTTGTTTGGATAACGTATTGATGAATTGATTTAAGACTATATAGGCCTCAAGTTTAGTTTGACAACAAATGTCTAGTCTCAAAACATGCTCTCTCAGGCTTTAAACCATGCTTCCTTCATCACGTATGCCGCGTATGTGGATCCCCTCAATCTGCTTGGCCCCCCCTGGATTGCTGCACTGGCGAATCCACTGAGACTGATGAGTGCTCGCTTGCTCTGTTTGATCACACAGTCAAGTCCTAATGGAGTGGCGATTAAAGCATTCACTCGTTCATCTCCAAGGACACGCTTTCATTAACGTCACGTTCCCCGTGGCTACGGTGTGATGGATAGAAGGTCTCGCCTTTCTCTCTTAGCCTGATCTTTCTTCTACATCCTTATAGAAGGGCGAGGAAATATTTCTGTGCCTATAGTAGAACGCTGAGACATGCTTGTGGTCCCTTATAGTGCCTTCAAATGCATAGTGGCCCCTATTTGGTCTTCAGTGGTCAGGACCCCCAAAGAGCCACTGCAGAGCAGGTGTTATTTAGGTGGTGGGTCATTCTCAGCACTGCAGTGACACTGACATGGTGGTGAAACTTACTGTCCACTCTATTAGACACTCCTACCTTGTTGGTCCGTCTTGTAGATCATCAGAGACGACAACTCATCTGTTTCCGCATGGTATGTGTTACAGGCTGGATAGTTTTGGTTGGTGGACGATTCTCAGTCCAGCAGTGACTCTGAGGTGTTTAATCACACCAGCACAACACACACTTACACAGCACCACCACGTTAGCGTCACTGCAGTGCTGGGAATGATCAAAGTAGTCAGCCTACCAGCTGCTGTGTTAGCTTCTTGACTAAACACAGCTGCACACTGCTGCCGTCCATACCGGTTATCTGTATCCGTCACACTTTCTGTCTGTAGCCAAGAAGCTACACTACTGCCCATTTTTAAAAGGGTGACCCCAGTGAGAGTGCAAGTAGGGCCCCTGAGGTGAGCGTGTGTGCATGGTGGATCTCCTGACAGCTTGTGATGCCACAATTTGTGATACCCGAGGCAGTGACAGCTCCCTTGACTGCTCCACCATGCCATAGATGCCAACACTCACCCATCTAGTGTCTCTGTGCTGGCCTCCAGCCTCGTCGCACTGGCCTTTAACCTGACCGTGCTGGCCTCCAGCCTCACCACACTGGCCTACAGCCTCACCACGCTGACCTTCAGCCTCAATGCACTGGCCTTCAGCCTCACCACACTGGCCTACAGCCTCACCACGCTGACCTTCAGCCTCAATGCACTGGCCTTCAGCCTCACCACACTGGGCTTCAGCCTAATCACACTAGCCTTCAGCCTCAATGCACTGGCCTTCAGCCTCACTATGCAGCCTTGCTGCACTGGCTTTCAGTCTCACCATGCTGTCCTCCAGTCTTGTTGCGCTGGCCTTCAGCCACACCATGCCAGCTTCTAGCCCTGCTGTACTGGCCTTCAGCCTCACCGTGCTGGCCTCTAGCATTGCTGCACTGGCCTTAAGCATCACCGTGCTGGCCTTCAGCTTTACTGCATTGGCCTCCAGCCTCACGACACTGGCCTCCAGCCTCACAATGCTGGCCTCTAGCCTTGCTGCACTAGCCTTCAGCCTCACGACACTGGCCTCCAGCCTCACAATGCTGGTCTCCAGCCTGACAACACTGGCCTTCAGCCTCACCACACTGGCTTTCAGCCTTACCACGCTGGCCTTCAGCTTTGGTGCACTGGCCTTCAGCTTCACCCTGCTAGGCTCCAGCCTTGCTGCACTGGCCTCCAGCCTACCCCTGCTAGGCTCCAGCCTTGTTGCATTGGCCTTCAGCCTCACCCTGCTGGGCTCCAGCCTTGTTGCACTGGCCTTGCCATGAAGCCTCACCAGGTCTTCCCCAAGTGCATGTGTGCTTGTGGCCACGCCTCCTGTGCATCCACTACTTTGCAGTAGATAGTAGGGGGACTCTACAGTACGTTTGAAGGTATCTTTGTAGCTACTGTATATGTCTTTCCATGTGTAGTGGTTATAACCCAGCAGTGTAGCTACACTGAAAGCAGATGTGAGAAATCCACAGTTTCATTCATCATCTTTCCTCATTCGCTCCCCAAACCATTAAACCCTAAACCTGGAATTAGAAGATAACTACCTGTTCTGTCCTGAACTAGATGCTTTCCATCCATAACACAGTGTAAAGTCAAGTACAGCTTCTTTCTCGATCCCAGTGAAGAGCCATGCGTGTTCTCTGTCTGCTAGGGAAGATAACGGCCTTCACCAGTTCTGTTGCCCACCCTCTGGAAGCAGCAGCCCTTCGAGATAGCGTCCTGCAGGACACGGAAGACAGCAGAGCGTCCAGCCCAGCCTAGGACTCCTCCACCCTTCCCCATTCTCCGAACCCTCTCGTCTCTTATGGATCTCCTCATCTCTCGTCTGCATGCGTAGTCTATATATGGAGCCTGACCATCTTAGAAATGGCCTGTTCATGCTCCGCCCACAAATGTGTTCCTCCATAGCAACTGTTGCGAGGTTGGACAACCTTTACAGAAGCCTGGCAGGTTGAAGTTCAGGGCGGGTGATGTTAAGCTTCCATTCCAACATGCTACACTATTAGTCTGTCTCTCTGTATCTATCTGTCTGTCTTTGTCTATTTCTATGTCTCTCTTCTTCTGTCTCTCACTTTCTGTCTCTTTCATTATCTTTCTGTCTGTCTCTATATATTAGTCTGTGTCTCTCGTTCTGAATGTCTCTCTGTCTGTCTATCTGACTGTTTATCAATTTCTATGTCTCTCTTCTTCTGTCTCTCACTCTCTGTCTCTTTCATTATCTTTCTGTCTGTCTCTATATATTAGTCTGTGTCTCTCATTCTGAATGTCTCTCTGTCTGTCTATCTGACTGTTTATCTAT
This sequence comes from Megaleporinus macrocephalus, assembly GCA_021613375.1. Lineage (NCBI taxonomy): Eukaryota > Metazoa > Chordata > Actinopteri > Characiformes > Anostomidae > Megaleporinus > Megaleporinus macrocephalus. The sequence goes on from CM038718.1 coordinate 43,578,004, forward strand.
TTCTATGTCTCTCTTCTTCTGTCTCTCACTCTGTCTCTTTCATTATCTTTCTGTCTGTCTCTATATATTAGTCTGTGTCTCTCATTCTGAATGTCTCTCTGTCTGTCTATCTGACTGTTTATCTATTTCTGTGTCTCTCTCCTTCTGTCTCTCACTCTCTGTCTCTTTCATCATCTTTCTGCCTGTCTCTATATATTAGTCTGTGTCTCTCATTCTGTCTGTCTCTATGTCTGTCTCTCTTATTCTATCTGTGTCTCTGTCTGTCTCATTCTTTCTATCTCTGTCTGTCTGTCTGTCTCTGTCTTTCTCTCTCCCTCTCTGCCTCTTTTTATGTCTGTCTGTCCCTCTCTCTTAGTCTCACTTGTTTTCTGTCTGTCTCACTCTCCGTCTCTCTCATTTTGCATGTCTGTCTGACTGTTTCTCCGTCTGTATGTCTGTCTCTCCTCTTCCAACTGTCTGTCTTTCCATTCTGTCTCTTTCTGTCTTTATATATTAGTCTGTGTCTCTCATTCTGTTTGTCTCTATGTCTGTCTGTCTCTCATTCTGTCTGTCTCTCTCTGTCTGTCTCTCTCATTCTATTTGTCTGTCTTTGTCTCATTCTATCCATCTGTCTCTCCCTCTCTGTCTCTTATTATGTCTGCCTGTCCATCTCTCCTAGTCTCACTTGTTTTACTGTCTGTCTCGCTCTCCGTCTCTCTCATTTTGCATGTCTGTCTGACTGTTTCTCCGTCTGTATGTCTGTCTCTCCTCTTCCAACTGTCTGTCTTTCCATTCTGTCTCTTTCTGTCTTTATATATTAGTCTGTGTCTCTCATTCTGTTTGTCTCTATGTCTGTCTGTCTCTCATTCTGTCTGTCTCTCTCTGTCTGTCTCTCTCATTCTATTTGTCTGTCTTTGTCTCATTCTATCCATCTGTCTCTCCCTCTCTGTCTCTTATTATGTCTGCCTGTCCATCTCTCCTAGTCTCACTTGTTTTACTGTCTGTCTCGCTCTCCGTCTCTCTCATTTTGCATGTCTGTCTGACTGTTTCTCCGTCTGTATGTCTGTCTCTCCTCTTCCAACTGTCTGTCTCTCCATTCTGTCTCTTTCTGTCTCTCTCCTTTTGTCTCTCACTCTCTGTCTCTTATTCATTGTCTCTGTCTCTCTCTTTCTCTGTCTGTCTG
>CM038718.1:43584165-43624165 GCA_021613375.1 Megaleporinus macrocephalus
TGGTCAGTACGGTGGTGTAGTGGTCAATATGGTGGTGTAGTGGTTAGTACGGTGGTGTAGTGGTTAGTGCGGTGGTGTAGTGGTCAGTATGGTGGTGTAGTGGTTAGTACGGTGGTGTAGTGGTCAGTATGGTGGTGTAGTGGTTAGTACGGTGGTGTAGTGGTTAGTACGGTGGTGTAGTGGTCAGTATGGTGGTGTAGTGGTTAGTACGGTGGTGTAGTGGTCAGTACGGTGGTGTAGTGGTTAGTACGGTGGTGTAGTGGTTAGTATGGTGGTGTAGTGGTTAGTATGGTGGTGTAGTGGTTAGTATGGTGGTGTAGTGGTTAGTAAGGTGGTGTAGTGGTCAGTACGGTGGTGTGGTGGTTAGTACGGTGGTGTGGTGGTTAGTACGGTGGTGTAGTGGTTAGTACGGTGGTGTAGTGGTATGTATGGTGGTGTAGTGGTTAGTATGGTGGTGTACTGGTCAGTACGGTGGTGTAGTGGTCAATATGGTGGTGTAGTGGTTAGTACGGTGGTGTAGTGGTTAGTGCGGTGGTGTAGTGGTCAGTATGGTGGTGTAGTGGTTAGTACGGTGGTGTAGTGGTCAGTATGGTGGTGTAGTGGTTAGTACAGTGGTGTAGTGGTTAGTACGGTGGTGTAGTGGTCAGTATGGTGGTGTAGTGGTTAGTACGGTGGTGTAGTGGTCAGTATGGTGGTGTAGTGGTTAGTATGGTGGTGTAGTGGTTAGTACGGTGGTGTAGTGGTTAGTATGGTGGTGTAGTGGTTAGTATGGTGGTGTAGTGGTTAGTAAGGTGGTGTAGTGGTCAGTACGGTGGTGTAGTGGTTAGTGCGGTGGTGTGGTGGTTAGTACGGTGGTGTAGTGGTTAGTACGGTGGTGTAGTGGTTAGTATGGTGGTGTAGTGGTTAGTATGGTGGTGTAGTGGTTAGTATGGTGGTGTAGTGGTTAGTACGCTGGTGTAGTGGTTAGTACGGTGGTGTAGTGGTTAGTACGGTGGAGTAGTGGTTAGTATGGTGGAGTAGTGGTTAGTACGGTGGAGTAGTGGTTAGTATGGTGGTGTAGTGGTTAGTAAGGTGGTGTAGTGGTTAGTACGGTGGTGTAGTGGTTAGTACGGTGGTGTAGTGGTTAGTATGGTGGTGTAGTGGTTAGTACGGTGGTGTAGTGGTTAGTATGGTGGTGTAGTGGTTAGTACGGTGGTGTAGTGGTTAGTACGGTGGTGTAGTGGGGTACTCCGGTTACTCTGGGTACTCCGGTTTCCTCCCACAGTCCAAACACATGCATGTTAGGTTGATCGCTCACTCTAAACTGCCTGCAGGTGTGAGTGTGTGCATGAGAGTGCGATGGACTGGCGACCTGTCCATGGTGTACCCCCCTTTTTCCAATGATGCTGGGATTGGCTCCAGAAGATATGGATGGATGGATGGATGGATGGATGGATGTCGTATGTCCAAAAGTTTGTAGACACCTAATCTTCTGCCTGTTCTTCTAACGTCACCCTCCCTCCACTCTACTCTTGTCTGAAGACTTTACACTAAACATTGGAACATTGCTGTAAGGATTTGATTGCATTCAGCCATTTCCAAATGGGAGATACATCTAGCCAAACACTCAAATATCTAAGGTACCTGATCATGGTATCTCCTAGGAAACTTAAATAAGCAGTTCTTCTTCTAGTCTTGATTCTCTAAGCTGCATGTCTGAGTTAAGTCTTATGTCTCTGAGGTGGGAGTACAAGTCAAGTCGTGAGCCTATGAGGTGGGCGTCTAAGACAAGTCTTAGGGCTCCGAGGTCATAAATCTGGTGTGGGATCCTATGTCAAGTCTCTGAGATGAGTCAAAGTCCAGTCCTGGATCTGGGGTTCAAGTCGCTGAGGTAAGTCTGAGTCCAGTCCTGAGTCTCTGAGATGCAAGTCTGAGTTGAGTCTTAAGTCTCTGAGGTGTGAGTTCAAGTCAAGTCTTGGGTCTCTTAGTTCATATATCTGGTGTGGGACCCTAAGTCAAGTCTTTGGTAAGTCTTTGTCTGGGGTAAGTCAAGTTTTAAATGTATGAGGTATAAGTCTGAAGCCAGTCTCAAGTTTCTGGGGTGCAAATCTGAGTCAAGTCCTGAGTTCCTGAGGTGGGAATCTGAGTTGAGACCTGAGCCTCTGAGGTGAGAGTCTAGGTCAAGTCTCTGAGGTCATAAATCTGGTGTGGGACCCCAAGTCAAGTGTCTGAGGTCTGAGTTGAGTCTTGTGTCTCTGATGTTCAAGTCCAAGTCAGGTCTCAAGTCTATGCCATGTGTGTCCATGTCAAGTCAAGTTTTTGAGGTAGGAGTCTAAGTCAACTCAAGTCTTTAGGGTGTGAGTCTAAGTCAAGTCTTCAGTCTCTGAGGTTCAAGTCTGAGTCAAGTCTTGAGTCTCTGATTTGGGAGTTGAGCCTTGAGGTGTCAAGTCCTGTGTCTCTGAGGTCATAATATCTGGTGTGGGACCCTAAGTCTCTGAGGTGTGAGTACAGTCCAAGTCAGGTCTAAAGTCTATGCCATGTGAGGCCAAGTCAAATCTCAAGTTTCTAAGGTAGGAATCGTGAGTCAACTCAAGTCTCTAGGGTGTAAATCCAAGTCAAATCGTCAGCCTCTAAGGTTCAAGTCTTGAGTCAAGTCCCTTGTCTCTACCATTAGTCCAAGTCAAGTCTAAAGTCTCTGAGTCTAGTCCCCAGTCTCTGAAGTCTGAGTCAATTTTCAGATCTATGAGGTAGAAATCTGAAGCCAGTCTTAAGGATGTGAGTCCGAGTCAAGACTCTCTAAACTAAGTTGTGGCTCAACTCCTAACTGACCTTAACTGACTTGCTGCCTGACATGGAGACACTCTTAAATGATTGTGACTTAATTTAAACCCTCAGGTAACCAACTCACGGCTGCCTATGGTTTTGAACTTAGCTGACTCTTGACTTAACAATGTCATTTCAGATTGAGTTTAAGGCTAAAACGTTTCATTCATTAAAGTTGTAAGTTTTAGATTTGAGTAACACAAATTTGAAGGGAGTGAAGCCTCGTTCACCAGGAAGGCTTTGCTGTTGGTTATTGCGTCTGCTCAGTTTGGGCTCATAGTAAGGGACGCTGCACTATCATTCAGCCTTTAAGAGGCCTGAAGGGACATGCAGTGGACTCAGCCTGCATGGGCTCTAGATGCCACCCAGACAAAAGAGTCTTGTTTTATTACAGCTGCAGCTACAAATCAGAGCATGCTGACTTCACACTTCTTATTATTCTGAGATAAAACAGTCCAACTGTAACCAGCATCTCTCGCTCTCTCTCTCTCTCTCTCTCTCTCTCTGTCTCTCTCTCTGTGGGGTTAGGATTCAGCTCGAACCAAGAAAGTAGGGCTTGTCTACAACCTAGGGCTTGTCTTAAACCTAGTTTTTAAATAATCAGGGTTTTATTTAAATGAGCAGTAAATGTATTCCTGTTTTACAGCTATTTTAAACTCAGATTTAAACTTTATTCAGGGATTAATTAGCAGGGTACAACTTTAGGGCTGTTAGAATAGTACACCTGTAGGGCTGTTAGAACAGTACAACTGTAGGGCTGTTTGAATAGTACACCTGTAGGGCTGTTAGAATAGTACACCTGTAGGGCTGTTAGAACAGTACAACTGTATGGCTGTTAGAATAGTACACCTGTAGGGCTGTTAGAACAGTACAACTGTAGGGCTGTTTGAATAGTACACCTGTAGGGCTGTTAGAACAGTACAACTGTATGGCTGTTAGAATAGTACACCTGTAGGGCTGTTAGAACAGTACAACTGTAGGGCTGTTTGAATAGTACACCTGTAGGGCTGTTAGAACAGTACAACTGTATGGCTGTTAGAATAGTACACCTGTAGGGCTGTTAGAATAGTACAACTGTAGGGCTGTTAGAATAGTACAACTGCAGGGCTGTTAGAATAGTACAACTGTAGGGCTGTTAGAAGAGTACAACTGTAGGGCTGTTAGAAAAGTACAACTGCAGGGCTGTTAGAATAGTACAACTGTAGGGCTGTTAGAATAGTACAACTGCAGGGCTGTTAGAATAGTACAACTGTAGGGCTGTTAGAATAGTACAACTGTAGGACTGTTAGAATAGTACAGTTTTAGGTCTGTTCGAATAGTACACCTGTAGGGCTGTTAGAAGAGTACAACTGCAGGGCTGTTAGAATAGTACAACTGTAGGGCTGTTAGAATAGTACAACTGTAGGACTGTTAGAATAGTACAGTTTTAGGTCTGTTAGAATAGTACACCTGCAGGGCTGTTAGAATAGTACAACTGTAGGACTGATAGAATAGTACAAGTGCAGGGCTGTTAGAATAGTACACCTGCAGGGCTGTTAGAATAGTGCAATTGTAAGGCTGTTAGAAGAGTACAACTGTATGGCTGTTAGAATAGTACAACTGTAGGGCTGTTAGAATAGTAGAACTGCAGGGCTGTTAGAACAGTACAACTGTAGGGCTGTTAGAATAGTACACTTGTAGGGCTGTTAGAACAGTACAACTGTAGGGCTGTTAGAATAGTACACCTGTAGGGCTGTTAGAATAGTACACCTGTAGGGCTGTTAGAATAGTACTACTGTAGGGCTGTTAGAATAGTACACCTGTAGGGCTGCTAGAATAGTACAACTGTAGGGCTGTTAGAATAGTACTACTGTAGGGCAGTTAGAATAGTACACCTGTTTGGCTGTTGGAACAGTACAACTGTAAGGCTGTTAGAACAGTACAACTGTAGGTCTGTTAGAACAGTACAACTGTAGGTCTGTTAGAATAGTACACCTGTAGGGCTGCTAGAATAGTACAACTGTAGGGCTGTTAGAATAGTACTACTGTAGGGCTGTTAGAATAGTACACCTGTTTGGCTGTTGGAACAGTACAACTGTAGGGCTGTTAGAATAGTACAACTGTAGGGCTGTTAGAACAGTACAACTGTAGGTCTGTTAGAACAGTACAACTGTAGGGCTGTTAGAATAGTACACCTGCAGGGCTGTTAGAATAGTACAACTGTAGGGCTGCTAGAATAGTACAACTGTAGGGCTGTTAGAATAGTACAACTGTAGGGCTGTTAGAATAGTACAACTGAAGGGCTGTTGAAATAGTACAACTGTAGGGCTGTTAGAATAGTACTACTGTAGGGCTGTTAGAATAGTACAACTGTAGGGCTGTTAGAATAGTACAACTGAAGGGCTGTTAGAATAGTACAACTGTAGGGCTGTTAGAATAGTATAACTGTAGGGCTGTTAGAATAGTACACCTGCAGGGCTGTTAGAATAGTACAACTGAAGGGCTGTTAGAATAGTACAACTGAAGGGCTGTTAGAATAGTACAACTGTAGGGCTGTTAGAATAGTATAACTGTAGGGCTGTTTGAACAGTACAACTGTAGGGCTGTTAGAATAGTACAACTGTAGGGCTGTTAGAAGAGTACAACTGTAGGGCTGTTAGAACAGTATGGCTTTAGGGCTGTTAGAATAGTACAACTGTAGGGCTGTTAGAATAGTACACCTGTAGGGCTGTTAGAACAGTATGGCTTTAGGGCTGTTAGAATAGTACACCTGTATGGCTGTTAGAATAGTACAACTGTATGGCTGTTAGAATTGTACAACTGTATCGCTGTTGGAATAGTACAACTGTATGGCTGTTAGAATAGTACAACTGTAGGGCTGTTAGAATAGTACAACTGTAGGGCTGTTAGAATAGTACAACTGTAGGGCTGTTAGAATAGTACTACTGTAGGGCTGTTAGAATAGTACAACTGTAGGGCTGTTAGAATAGTACACCTGTAGGGCTGTTAGAATAGTACAACTGTAGGGCTGTTAGAATAGTACAACTGTAGGGCTGTTAGAATAGTACACCTGTAGGGCTGTTAGAATAGTACACCTGCAGGGCTGTTAGAATAGTACAACTGTAGGGCTGTTAGAATAGTACACCTGTAGGGCTGTTAGAACAGTATGGCTTTAGGGCTGTTAGAATAGTACACCTGTATGGCTGTTAGAATAGTACAACTGTATGGCTGTTAGAATTGTACAACTGTATCGCTGTTGGAATAGTACAACTGTATGGCTGTTAGAATAGTACAACTGTAGGGCTGTTAGAATAGTACAACTGTAGGGCTGTTAGAATAGTACAACTGTAGGGCTGTTAGAATAGTACTACTGTAGGGCTGTTAGAATAGTACAACTGTAGGGCTGTTAGAATAGTACACCTGTAGGGCTGTTAGAATAGTACAACTGTAGGGCTGTTAGAATAGTACAACTGTAGGGCTGTTAGAATAGTACACCTGTAGGGCTGTTAGAATAGTACAACTGTAGGGCTGTTAGAATAGTACACCTGCAGGGCTGTTAGAATAGTACAACTGTAGGGCTGTTAGAATAGTACAACTGCAGGGCTGTTAGAATAGTACAACTGCAGGGCTGTTAGAATAGTACACCTGTAGGGCTGTTAGAATAGTACAACTGCAGGGCTGTTAGAATAGTACACCTGTAGGGCTGTTAGAATAGTACTACTGTAAGGCTGTTAGAATAGTACAACTGTAGGGCTGTTAGAATAGTACAACTGTAGGGCTGTTAGAACAGTATGGCTTTAGGGCTGTTAGAATAGTACAACTGTATGGCTGTTAGAATAGTACAACTGTATGGCTGTTAGAATTGTACAACTGTATCGCTGTTGGAATAGTACAACTGTATGGCTGTTAGAATAGTACACCTGCAGGGCTGTTAGAATAGTACAACTGTAGGGCTGTTAGAATAGTACAACTGTAGGGCTGTTAGAATAGTACAACTGTAGGGCTGTTAGAATAGTACTACTGTAGGGCTGTTAGAATAGTACAACTGTAGGGCTGTTAGAATAGTACACCTGTAGGGCTGTTAGAATAGTACAACTGTAGGGCTGTTAGAATAGTACAACTGTAGGGCTGTTAGAATAGTACACCTGTAGGGCTGTTAGAATAGTACAACTGTAAGGCTGTTAGAATAGTACACCTGCAGGGCTGTTAGAATAGTACAACTGTAGGGCTGTTAGAATAGTACAACTGCAGGGCTGTTAGAATAGTACAACTGCAGGGCTGTTAGAATAGTACACCTGTAGGGCTGTTAGAATAGTACAACTGCAGGGCTGTTAGAATAGTACACCTGTAGGGCTGTTAGAATAGTACTACTGTAAGGCTGTTAGATTAGTACAACTGTAGGGCTGTTAGAATAGTACAACTGCAGGGCTGTTAGAATAGTACAACTGCAGGGCTGTTAGAATAGTACACCTGTAGGGCTGTTAGAATAGTACAACTGCAGGGCTGTTAGAATAGTACACCTGTAGGGCTGTTAGAATAGTACTACTGTAAGGCTGTTAGAATAGTACACCTGCAGGGCTGTTAGAATAGTACACTTGTAAGGCTGTTAGAATAGTACAACTGTAGGGCTGTTAGAATAGTACAACTGTAGGACTGTTAGAAGAGTACAACTGTAGGGCTGTTAGAATAGTACAACTGTAGGGCTGTTAGAATAGTACAACTGTAGGGCTGTTAGAATAGTACAACTGTAGGACTGTTAGAATAGTACAACTGTAGGGCTATTAGAATAGTACAACTGTAGGACTGTTAGAATAGTACAACTGTATGGCTGTTAGAATAGTACAACTGTAAGGCTGTTAGAATAGTACAACTGTAGGGCTGTTAGAATAGTACAACTGTAGGGCTATTAGAATAGTACAACTGTAGGACTGTTAGAATAGTACAACTGTAAGGCTGTTAGAATAGTACAACTGTAGGGCTGTTAGAATAGTACAACTGTAGGGCTGGTAGAATAGTACAACTGTAGGGCTGTTAAAATAGTACAACTGTAGGGCTGTTAGAATAGTACAACTGTAGGGCTGTTAGAAGAGTACAACTGTAGGGCTGTTAGAATAGTACAACTGTAGGGCTGTTTGAACAGTACAACTGTAGGGCTGTTAGAATAGTACAACTGTAGGGCTGTTAGAAGAGTACAACTGTAGGGCTGTTAGAAGAGTACAACTGTAGGGCTGTTTGAACAGTACAACTGTAGGGCTGTTAGAATAGTACAACTGTAGGGCTGTTTGAACAGTACAACTGTAGGGCTGTTAGAATAGTACTACTGTAGGGCTGTTAGAATAGTACACCTGTAGGGCTGTTAGAAGAGTACAACTGTAGGGCTGTTAGAAGAGTACAACTGTAGGGCTGTTAGAATAGTACAACTCTAGGGCTGTTGGCAGAATACATATGGCACCTTCATAGCTTACATTTGTAACAATTTATCGCTCCAGCTTTGCAAATGGAGCCTGAAGACATGGTTTTGCTTTTCGACTGCGGCTGTTTACATCAAATACTCCAGATCAGCATTTCCACTAGACACGAGGCCGTGATACGCCCCCCTGACGTCAACTAAATTCTTATTTAACGCCAACCAAATTTAAGTCAGATCTTCTTGAACAAGAATAATTCTCTCACCGCCGTGTTAAGACTTGAATTGGAATTAATTGGCGTATACCAAAACTAAGCGATCTGATTATTGCTATATATTCGCAGCCACTCTTTCTATAGATTACACAGCATTTTCCCTGCGTGCTTATGAGTAGTTATCAGTCCATCTTGCTGGTTTTAATGCGTCGCTAGTGCCTGTAAACTGTTCTCCCACACACGAACACAGCCCACACACTTAGTTTGAGTGGTTTTAAAATGAATCATGACATCAAATGGATTCTGACAGCGCCGAGTTAGCATGGAGTTGGTTCACAAGAGTTGCAGCACTTGACAAAACAGTCATTAAAACTGATTGAAGAAGCTCATTTTGCTTATTAAGTATTGAAAGCTAGTAGGCACTGTATTAATGTGCATGGGTCAAACTAACCCTCATAATCAACCAGTCGCATTTTCATTTCCATCAATTTTCCATCAAAACCAGATTACAGTCACATGTTCTGCTGTTTTCAAGTTTCACATCTGATCAATAAGTGTATGTCCACCAGTAAGAACAGCAGATCTGATTAGAACAGATATAAATAATCATACATACAATACAAAGTAACATGAATATGTTATTGTGAGAGAAGTAGATCAGATCTTGATCCAGTTTGAAGAACAAAGTTAGGTTCCAGATTTCTCCTGGACGCCCTAGACATTGTATGAATGTATTCAGTTCCTTCAGCAGCAAATCTTGATTTAGTTTAATGAAGTACTGAGCCGTCAAAGCAGGTATTAGATGAGAACCGGAAATATGAGAACAGGTTTATTGGAGACTACCTCCAGATCTTGGGAGTGGAGAGGATGGAATGGCTAGTCCAGACCTCAACCCCACTGAACACTTGTGAGATCAGCTTGGGCATGCTGTTCATTCCAGAGTAACCAACACAACCACGTTGACTGACAAATGCTGGTTGAAGAATGGGATGCAATCCCACAGCAGAGTGTGACCAGGCTGGTGACCAGCATGAGGAGGAGGTGCCAGGCTGGCTGTTGTGGCTGTTAAATTGCTAGTATCTCTTATTTCTTCAAACCTCAAATCATTCCGTCCACCAAACACCAATTCAGTCAATGGCAGAATAAGCTGTTTGGCATTGGCAGAGAGGATCTGGCAAATTTTTCATTGGCACAACCCACAGCTCATCCCACAAACGCATGTTCCTTACAAATGTGGCACCAATTAAAAAGGAAATGAACAGGCTTTCTAACCGTATAGGATTTACAGCCAAAAAGCATCTTTACAACAAAGTAATAATCTACCAAACACACATTTCCTTACTTTTTGTGCTAAGTTTATATACTATTTGAATATTTCAAAAAATAACATGTTTTACTGAGTAAATAAAAATTTCCTGTCTGGAACAAATAGCTTTTTAAATACCCCCAAGTACCTCAAGCTTTTGCACATTCCTGTATAATAAATATTAACATTACATTTACTCTGGAACATGTCTGGCTAACCCATGTGTTATATACTATGAATAGCTTTTCTATGAATTGTAATAAAAGAACATACAGCTATTGCTTTACCAGATAGCAGACAACCTTGAAGACCCCATACAAGCAACGTTTACACACCTGTCAGCTGACAAAACCACTTGTTCACACTTGACTGTCCTGCACAACTCAGGTTGAGTCCTGACCTCAACCTGATAGAACACCTTTGGGATGAATTAGAGTTGAGACTGCGAGCCAGACTTTCACATCCAACATCAATGTCTGACCTCACTAATGTTCTTCTGGAAGATCTGTTGGTCTAACATTCCCATAAACACTCTCCTAAACTGTGTGGAGAGCCTTCCCAGAAGAGCTGAAGCTGTTACAGCTGCAAAGGTTGGGCCGACACCATATTAAACCCTATGGGTTAAGAATGGGATGTCAATGAAGTTCATATGCGTGTGAAGGCAGGCAGGCAGGCCAAGAGATATAAGAGCTGCCTTCACCTCCAGAAGCTCTTCTGCTCAAGCAAACAAGTGAAAAGATACAAAGTATTGATACTTAATACCGAGGAGCTCCACAGTCTCTCGAGTTTGTTTTACTTTTACCATCCTGTGGATCAGCCAGCAACAAGCTGTTTACTTAATGTTAAGTTTTAAATCTGTCACCAGTGTTCACCCCCAGATTAAGGGTCTGTTTCAAACCCTAGTGAGTGTCTAAGTAGGCTGTCTATGTAGGCAGCTGTTTAAGTATCAGTGTTCTCTCCTCATCTCTCCTCATAAAACAGATTACTGAGACGCTTTAGTTAAAGAGAGACTGTCTCACGGCTTGTTCCCGCCCACTGCAGTACGCCACCGGTGGTGAAGCTGGTTACTAAGCTACCAGCCGGCATCCAAAACAAAATCCGCTAGCATAAATACTAATGTCTGGAGTATAAAGTGTAAATGGTGAAGGACTCGTTACAGAGTTGATAATTAAATACTGTTTTGTGTGATTATATGACCAGAAACACATTAAAACTCCAGAGAGAATCAAAATAACTCACATTTTAAAACCACTTCACTGCTCCTAGATTAGCCTGTGTTGCATCATGGGATTGTCTTAGTGGCTGAGGAAGAGTTTGATGCTTCCTTAAAATCAGGTCTAAATAAGGTTCCTCAGTAGACAGCATGTTTAAGGTATGTAAGGGCGTTTTCACACCAGCGCTAGTTAGTCCGGTTAAAACGGACTCTGGTTCATTTTAATAGGTGTGAAAACTATAATCACACTCAGGTGTGAACCAAAACAACCTCACCGAGACCCTCGAGAGGAGGTGGTCTTGGTCCGGTTCCAAACGAACTCCGGAGTGGTTCGTTTGTGGTGAGAACATGATCCGACCTTGATCTGACCCAAGTATTAGGTGTTCTCCACAAGTTTGATCTAAACATCTCCTGCAGCCAGGTGTGCTTTGCATTATGGGATGTGTCAGATGGCGTAAACAGAGAACTGGAGAACTGGAGCAGCTAACAGGGCGAGGACAATGAAGCGAGGTCTCTCTTGGACTAGCAGTGAGGGACGTTGTCTACTTGATGTTTGGAGTGAGCTGGGTGGTCTGCAGGTGGACTGTAGTGCAGGTATATTATCAGATTATTATTACAGCTATGAACAGATGCTGTCTCTGCTGCTGCTCCGTGATACGCTCTACAAGAAATGTGCAGTAGTTTAGAAAACCGGATCTTCTCCCTGTGTTTACTTTCTTACTCACATGCCAGATACCTCTGACCAATCAGAGGAGACGACATGCTCAGGTGGTTTGCTGAGACGCATTTTGGAGCGTTTAGGTTTTTGTCTGTGAAAACAAACGAAACTCTCCAAGTACACAAACTCATTAACTGATCCAGACCAGTTAAACCAACTACAGGTGTGAAAATGCCGTAAGTATTGGGACAGCCTACATGTCGGGAGCGCATACTATGACGTAAAATGCTGTCTATGTAGACCCTCACTAGGTTTTGAGACAGACCCACACTGTACACAGTACAATACTCACTGCTACTGACTGCCTTTGCAAACAGCCTCTAGTCAGGAGAGTGCAAGCCCATCCAAATTTACTTAAGTACATGTAGTCCTCGAGTCAGCCAGAGTGTGGTTCAGTGCTCCAGGCAAGGGCAGTGAGAAGTTTCTGTCTGTGTCTGAGCTGTTGTTGTTGTTGTTGTTTTTTTTTCTTCTCACTCCAGAAAGACTGATGAGGTCTTGGCGGTCTCAGCGTGCAGTAGGCGCTCAGTATTGGCAGCAGCAGATCTTGTTCTCTTGGCAAACAATAATTGATAATAAAGCCATCTTGTTCGCAGGATGTAGGTGAACGGGGTTACAGCGAGAGAATGAGTGAAGGTGCTGATGGCTCCATAATATCTTGCCAAGAGGAAGGAAGGGATGGGGGATGATGATGATGGAGCGGAGAGGAGGATGGTACTGAATAATGATGAAGGCCCACCCTCAGCGCTTCTGCAGTAGGCTTCTGGTCCTTTGTGGGCTTTGATGTTTTGATGTTTTTTATTACACAGCTTTTCCTATTTATTTGAATTCACCCTGGGAAGTGAAAAGAGGAATTCCACCCTAAAACTTAAATTTTGTCGCTGTCCAAAGAAAAACGTTTTTCTTTTTCTATATCGTTTAAATATGACAGCTGCCATTTACATTGTATGAAAATTTCATGATGAATGGACCAATAGAAAATTCTGGTTCCATTGACTTACATTGAAGGTAAAGACGGTTTCTGGTCTGTCCTGTAAAGTTGCGATTTTAGAGATACGACTTTGGACGGCGATGATAAGTTGTTTATGTTTATGTTATTTAAGCTGGTATTGAATCTTTCTGCCTCTTTGGTTTCACAGAACCTACATTATACACATTATATACATATATACATATACATTACCCTTATGGCGTACGCGATTATGATGATTGAAGACAGTTGTTACAGTTATTACAGGACTGTAATAAGATTAGTGTTTCACTGTATGTATTATATCTTATCTATATTAGCTCTTTCCATTCTGCATTAGCCAAAACAATCCAATCTGGAAAAAATGACCAACAAAAAAAAGAAAACGGAACCAAAAAGTCTACATTATGATCCCCAAACACAGGCACAGCCTTCACCCACTTTCAAGATGCATCATAAAACGGGGGGGGGGGGGGGGGGGGGGGGGGGGGGGGTGCTTTTGGTGCTTTTCGTTTGGTGCTTTCATCATGTAACTCACACGTGGTGTAAAGAGCAGCAGGCATTTCAGTATCATGTAAAAAATCTGAAAAGGTGACAAACATTGAGATAAAACAGTGAAACACTAATGATTCACATTTCATTGTGGCTCCCGTTGAAGCAGCACTATATAATATGTGTTGTTAAAACTGAGGGAAGAAGCTTTACTGAGTATGGAGGGGAAAAACACACTACAGTATCATGGACTTGCACTGCTGAGGACCGATTTTGGACCACATGGTACATCTTCAACTATTAAGAAGGTCCAGCTCAATGTTCAAATCCAACATCAACTTTATACTGATACAGCGCGTCATTGACTTACATCCTCACATAACCATAACCAAATGCCTATTTATTTATTTATTTATTTATTTATTTATTTATTAATATAAAAATATATTAGGAACTTCTATATTAGGAACTCCAGGCAGATTTCCCAATGATTTCCCATTGGCAAACATGGCAAATGTTCCAAACCTGTTTTGTCATAGATACATGCTTCCTCCAAATCTTAATGGATCCTCTGAATCAAATTGAAATATATAAATAGAATTATTGCTATATGTGAGCTACAGCCACGTGGGCAGTCGCGGGCTGGAGATTAGGAGATCGGCTTTGTGTTTGGAAGGTTATAGGTTCAATCCCCTTGACCCATGATCAATGCACCCAACCCTCAACTACTGTGTGTGTGTGTGTATGTGGACAGACTGCTACTACACTAAATACGTAAATAAAATAAATTAATTAATGATTAAATAAATAAAAGTACTCCATCGTTAGAAGTGCTTTCAGTAGTGCTGTATGGAATGTTCCAGAGGGTGCTGTTTGGGACACAGCCTTACTGTCTAACATTAATGTTAGTCTAGTCTAGTCAGGAAACACACATTTAATTATCATTTCGTTTTAGCAATATGCCACCAAAAAATATATATATATATATTTTATATATTTTAATAATATATTTTATATGTTATTTAATAATAATATTTTAGGAAATAGGGTGGGCTTTGATTCATATTAGCAAGTTTTACTGTCAGATGACCTCATTTCTGTGCACAGGTGGCAGCATGCTTGTAGGCATGTAGTTCTCATCACACATGCACTGAGAAAGGAGCGAAGAGTAGTATCTCCAGGATGCGGTGCCACATTTAAACATAGAACAGCAGCACACACACCAGTGCAGATAGACAATACACACACACAGACACTATACAATAGACTCATCTGTATAACATACAATAACCACACAGGCTGTACGGCTATAGAACCACTATTCACAGCACGGTAGAGACCACTGCAGAGGGGGTGGGGCAAAATACACCAGCAATATTAGTGGTACGTTAATTAGACATTGCTTTACATCCATTTTTTAAAACATGAACATTCGAGTCAGCGCTGATGAATTGCTGATGACGTCATGAATTTAAACAGCAGGGGGCGGGAATGTTTTCCAGCAAGCCACTTTAAACATTCCAACTTTAAAAATCCATGAAACGGTTTTACACTGAAGTAAAGTGCAGAAGGTGAAGTTTGACAGATGAAAGCGAGTAGTGAGGCGGAGGGAGCAGCTCACTCAGAATGTTCAAAGGTATATAACAGGCATTGATCGTATTTCGAGCGCCAGATGACCTCACAATTCCGAGAATCCGGCGACATTCCAGTTTATTTGTCGGAAAAAAATGCATCATGTCTCAGAGCGCCAATCTCCATCGCCCGCCCGGCCTGGGATGAGGCCAGTAAAGCCTTGCTGATTGTGGCCCCACCTGCTGTTTTACTAATGTCAGAGGCCTGTGTATTGGCAAGAACCTCGCGATACCATACGTATCAATATATCGCGATACTGCAAGTAAAGTGATATATTGTGATTTTTCAAATCCTACTATTAAAACACACCACTATATGAACAGGTTTATCAATGCTTACAATAGCACTGCGCCCTTGTGCTGCTTGTTAATGTTGGAGTGGAGCTGAAAATGGATTACAACACTGCCATCTAGTGGTCAAAGGTTTAAACACAACACACACTGATTTACTGTCTGCCAGGAATCTGTGTATCGATACTGTGTTTTTGAGAATCGATACAGTATCAATAAACATAATATCCCGATACTCGATATTTCAATATTTTCTTACATCCCTAGTCAATGTATTGTCATTACCACCAAGCCTCCAAACACCTACCCATACCCACCCCCACCACATGCTTGCACCCCACCCATAGAGAAATCTGCTTAAACCCAGAGCTTCTTTTGACCACCATACAGATTTGGTGCATCTTTATGCAGACCTCGACCTGGGGGTGATCCCGTATGTGATCCCGGATGGAATGACCGAGGTCATCTCTGGCGTTCACACGTGTAGATGCCTCCATTAGTGACGTCCCCCTTCAATCGAACCAGCTGCAGATTTCCCATGTAGTACAACTTACTTCTCCCAGTCCTTTTCCAATGACATCATCGTGCGGAGGATCGAGGGAGTTCCCTCCCTACCCGCGGGCCGGCCAATCGGCTGCCTTCAGCCGAGCATTTGCAAGTTCAGTAGTGGTGCTGTTGCCTGGCAACCAGCACCCGGCATATATATATGTGTGTGTGTGTGTGTGTGTGTGTGTGTGTGTGTGTGTGTGTGTGTGTGTGTGTGCTGGGCTCTCAGCGGATGGCTGCAGCCAAGAAGCACTCACTTGAGGGAACCTCAGCGTTTTACACCAAAGACAAACTTCTCTGTGCTTCTCTTTTACGATCGGGAGGACCTTCAGAAGGACGGACCAGAGTGCACGAGCGCAGTCTCCACAGACGCATGTGGGAAATCTATATTTGACAAGCCGGGCTTTTCCGTGGAAGCAGAGCAGAGCCGGGGCGGGAGCGAGACTGACCTGGATTTCTACGATACACAGCAGAGCTTACAGCCATGTGGGTCCCTGCACCTCCTGGACGTGGTGGGTCCAAAGGACATGCACCGCTAACCTCTTGAGGATGCTTGTGGCAGCCGTGATCTGCTCCACTGGTGAAGGATGTCCCTGACCTGGGGGTGATTTCTCCCTCCTCCGAGCGCCGACCGGCATGGATGTTTGTCATTCTGACACCTGATTGTACGGCACGACCCAGACGATGCTGCGGTTCAAGGCTCTTTGCTTAGACTATTGGCAGTTTCTGTGCCTTCAGCCTTCGAACGCCTTCTTTAAAGGGTAAGCACAAACGCTTGTAGTTGATCTGCGTTGCATGAACTTCAAGGCACTTCTATTTGATTTCGCATCACGTTGGAGCTCCTGCAAGCTCGGGACAGCCTTGTGTTTTCCGGTTGTTGGCTCTATTGTGTTTCTCTTTGGTTTGTTTTAAAGGCAAATTAAACTGGAAGCGTAGAGACTCTTCATCTCGCCTCTTCATCTCGTTCAACTCATTAACTTATAAACTGTAGCTGCCCTGAACCCAACATAAAAGGACCCCCGATTAAATGATATTGCACTTGTTGCATTATTCATGAGAATTTAAGTTGCTACTACTCAATGATCGCTCAGAGCAGAATTGATTTTCTCACTGATTCCCTTCCCATGTGCTGACTCGGACTGTTTCCTATGTGGGATGAGGACAATAAAGTCCTGCTGATTGCTGTCCCGTGTGTCGGGTTCGATTTACAATGTCAGTCTATGGGCGTTAGAAGGAGACAAAAGATGGAAAAATAGTGTAAAGTGGCCACAACCCCCCCAACCCCTCAGCCCCCCATCTGCAGACCTGCTATCACAGGGTGGAGACCAAACGGAACCCAGATTACATTCACTGTGTTATTAGGTTATGCTGCAGTGTTCCAGGTGGCTGCTAAGGGGTCTACTAGGCCAGAGTAGAGTGTTCCAGGTGGCTGCTCAGGTGTCTACTAGGCCAGAGTAGAGTGTTCCAGGTGGCTGCTAAGGGGTCTACTAGGCCAGAGTAGAGTGTTCCAGGTGGCTGCTCAGGGGTCTACTAGGCCAGAATAGAGTGTTCCAGGTGGCTGCTAAGGTGCTACAAGACCTAAGGTGCTAAGGTGCTGCTAGGCTATGCAATGATGTTCCAAATGGCTGTTAAGGTGCTACTAGCATTCCACGTGGTTCTGTGGCATTCCAGGTGGCTGCTAATGTTGTACTAGCATTCCAGGCGGTGCGTGCCATTCCAGGTGGCTGCTAAGGTGCTGCTAGGCCATGCAATGGTGTTCCAGATGGCGGCTAAGGTGCTACCAGCATTCCAGGTGGTTCTGTGGCATTCCAAGTGACTGCTAAGGTACTACTAGCATTCAAGCATGAAAAGTAATGTTTAAAGTTTAATTTCTATTTATTTTATATAAGTAGTGTTGCAGTGTTATCCCAGGTGTTATTAGGCCATGCTGCAGTGTTCCAGGTGGCTGCTAAGGTGCTACTAGGCCATGCTAGGGGTGACAATTGGCAGCTAAGAACTACTATGCCGTGCTGTGGGGCTATTAGGGGCTATAACGCCATATTATAGTGTTCTACGAGGCTGTTAAGTTGACACAAGGAAATGCAATGGTGTCTCAGCTGGCTGGTAAGCGACTACTAGGCCATACTATGGCATTACAGGTGGCTGCTAAGGTACTAATAGCCCATGCTATGATGTTCAAGGTCGTTGCTAAGGGGCTGTTATGTCATACTATGGCATTTCAGGTGGCTACTAAGGGGCTAATAGCCCATGCTATGATGTTCAAGGTAGTTGCTAAGGGACTGTTAGGTCATACTATAGCATTACTGGTGGCTGCTAAGGTGCTAATAGCCCATGATATGATGTCAAGTTCGTTGCTAAGGGGCTGTTAGGTCATACTATGGCATTTCAGGTGGCTACTTAGATGCTACTAGGTCATGCTTTGGTGTTCAAGGTCACTGCCAAGGGGCTGCTAGGCCATGCTATGGTGCTACAAGTGGCTGCTAAGGTGCTAATAGGCCATGCTGTGGTGTTCAAGGTCAATGGTATGGGGAAACGACGCCATACTATAGTGTTCCAGGTGGCTGCTAAGGTGCTAATAGGCTATGCTATGCTATTCCAGGTCGCTGCAAAGGGGCTATTACGCCGCACTATAGTGTTGTACGTGGCTGCTAAGCTGCGACTAGGAAATGCAGTCGTGTCCCAGGTGGCTGGTAAGGGGCTACTAGGCTATACTGTGGTATTCTAGGTGGCTGCTAAGGTGCTACTGATATTCCAGATGGTGCTATGGCATTCCAGGTGGCAGCTAAGGTGCTGGTAGGCCATGCAATGTTGTTCCAGATAGCTGCTGAGGTGCTCCTAGCATTCCAAGTGGTTCTGTGGCATTCCAGGTGGCTGCTAAGGTGCTACTAGTATCCCAGAAGGCTGTTAATGTTCTACTAGCATTCCAGGCGGTGCCATGGGATTCCAGGTGGCCGCTAAGGTGCTGCTAGGCCATGCAATGGCGTTCCAGATGGCTGTTAAGGTGCTACTAGCTTTCCAGGTGGCTGCTAAGGTGCTACTAGGCCATGTGATGGCACTCTAGCCAACTTAATACTATAACAAGTAATTCCAGTTAAAAAATACCAATTTTAATGTTTATTGTTGTCAACCTTTTTGTTTTTATTGCAGCTTTGGGCATTTTTGCAAGACTTGCTTTGGTTTCCATAGAAATCTGTATAGAAATTTGCTAGTTCAGTCTTAGAAGTTGGTTTAATCCTCTGTTTTCACGCAGTTACCAGTTTATACTCACCTCTCCGCAAAACTGGTTTCAGATTTCAGGTTTCTGATCTTCTCAGATGCTTCTCCTTGTTAATGTCTGTTTTCACTGGAAAATGAATAAATGAACGATGGTCCCTGTCTAATGAATGAAGGGTGGTCTGTTTCTTTTCAAGACTGGAGTTAGTTTGTGAGGCAGCAGAGGTGCCATGCTGCAACCGTTAGCAACCGCCGTTGAGTTATTAATAGTTTTCTCCCAAGCAAACAATGTCTAGGTCTGTGCAACTGTATAATCTGGTTGATTTGACAGGCTTCAAAACAGCGCACGAGCACAGCAGGAGCAGCCTGAGCATCCGCCCGCTGCCTAACTTCTGTTCGAAGCTTCTGAGCATCTTTAATTCTGAGTTATCTGGAAGCAGGGTTGACACTGAAGAGCCGAGTTATTTGCATATGTGATAACAAAAGGTGTGAGTGAACGTCAAAGCCTTCGCCGAAGATCATCCCAGGTGACATATCTCAGCACAGCTTGCTGTAGTGTGTAAATAATGCATTATAAGACGCTCGTCAGAAGAATTGCTTTGGAAGCTATGAGGAGACATCATGAAGGCGTCCCCTGGAAGTCACTCCTTTATGGCCTTCTCTTTAGAAGCTGTGTCGGTTACTATCGTGAAGGTTTTGACTGGTAGTGTACTAAAACGTTTGTCTGGTAGTGTATCTAAAACGTTTGACTGGTAGTGTATCTAAAACGTTTGACTGGTAGTGTACTAAAACGTTTGACTGGTAGTGTATCTAAAACGTTTGGCTGGTAGTGTATCTAAAACGTTTGGCTGGTAGTGTATCTAAAACGTTTGACTGGTAGTGTACTAAAACGTTTGGCTGGTAGTGTATCTAAAACGTTTGACTGGTAGTGTACTAAAACGTTTGACTGGTAGTGTACTAAAACGTTTGGCTGGTAGTGTACTAAAACGTTTGGCTGGTAGTGTATCTAAAACGTTTGACTGGTAGTGAACTAAAACGTTTGACTGGTAGTGTACTAAAACGTTTGACTGGTAGTGTACTAAAACGTTTGACTGGTAGTGTACTAAAACGTTTAACTGGTAGTGTACTAAAACGTTTGACTGGTAGTGTACTAAAACGTTTGACTGGTAGTGTACTAAAACGTTTGGCTGGTAGTGTATCTAAAACGTTTGACTGGTAGTGTACTAAAACGTTTGGCTGGTAGTGTATCTAAAACGTTTGGCTGGTAGTGTATCTAAAACGTTTGGCTGGTAGTGTATCTAAAATGTTTGACTGGTAGTGTATCTAAAACGTTTGACTGGTAGTGTATCTAAAACGTTTGACTGGTAGTGTATCTAAACGTTGGGCTGGTAGTGTATATAAAACGTTTGGCTGGTAGTGTACTAAAACGTTTGTCTGGTAGTGTATCTAAAACGTTTGGCTGGTAGTGTATCTAAAACGTTTGGCTGGTAGTGTATCTAAAACGTTTGTCTGGTAGTGTATCTAAAACGTTTGACTGGTAGTGTACTAAAACGTTTGGCTGGTAGTGTATCTAAAACGTTTGTCTGGTAGTGTATCTAAAACGTTTGTCTGGTAGTGTACTAAAACGTTTGGCTGGTAGTGTATCTAAAACGTTTGGCTGGGTAGTGTATCTATAACGTTTGGCTGGTAGTGTACTAAAACGTTTGGCTGGTAGTGTATCTAAAACGTTTGTCTGGTAGTGTACTAAAACGTTTGGCTGGTAGTTTATCTAAAACGTTTGGCTGGTAGTGTACTAAAACGTTTGGCTGGTAGTGTATCTAAAACGTTTGGCTGGTAGTGTACTAAAACGTTTGGCTGGTAGTGTATCTAAAACGTTTGACTGGTAGTGTACCTAAAACGTTTGGCTGGTAGTGTATCTAAAACGTTTGGCTGGTAGTGTATCTAAAACGTTTGGCTGGTAGTGTATCTAAAATGTTTGACTGGTAGTGTATCTAAAACGTTTGACTGGTAGTGTATCTAAAACGTTTGTCTGGTAGTGTACTAAAACGTTTGGCTGGTAGTGTATCTAAAACGTTTGTCTGGTAGTGTACTAAAACGTTTGACTGGTAGTGTATCCAAAACGTTTGACTGGTAGTGTATCTAAAACGTTTGTCTGGTAGTGTATCTAAAACGTTTGACTGGTAGTGTACTAAAACGTTTGACTGGTAGTGTATCCAAAATGTTTGACTGGTAGTGTATCTAAAACGTTTGTCTGGTAGTGTATCTAAAACGTTTGGCTGGTAGTGATCTAAAACGTTTGACTGGTAGTGATCTAAAACGTTTGGCTGGTAGTGTATCTAAAACGTTTGTCTGGTAGTGATCTAAAACGTTTGTCTGGTAGTGTATCTAAAACGTTTGACTGGTAGTGATCTAAAACGTTTGTCTGGTAGTGTACTAAAACGTTTGACTGGTAGTGATCTAAAACGTTTGACTGGTAGTGTACTAAAACGTTTGACTGGTAGTGTATCCAAAACGTTTGTCTGGTAGTGTACTAAAACGTTTGACTGGTAGTGTACTAAAACGTTTGTCTGGTAGTGTATCTAAAACGTTTGGCTGGTAGTGTACTAAAACGTTTGACTGGTAGTGTACTAAAACGTTTGTCTGGTTGTGTACTAAAACGTTTGTCTGGTAGTGTATCTAAAACGTTTGGCTGGTAGTGTATCTAAAACGTTTGTCTGGTAGTGTATCCAAAACGTTTGTCTGGTAGTGTACTAAAACGTTTGGCTGGTAGTGTACTAAAATGTTTGACTGGTAGTGTACTAAAACGTTTGTCTGGTAGTGTATCTAAAACGTTTGGCTGGTAGTGTATCTAAAACGTTTGTCTGGTAGTGTATCCAAAACGTTTGTCTGGTAGTGTACTAAAACGTTTGTCTGGTAGTGTACTAAAACGTTTGACTGGTTGTGTACTAAAACGTTTGACTGGTAGTGTATCTAAAACGTTTGTCTGGTTGTGTACTAAAACGTTTGACTGGTAGTGTATCTAAAACGTTTGACTGGTAGTGTATCTAAAACGTTTGTCTGGTTGTGTACTAAAACGTTTAACTGGTAGTGTATCTAAAACGTTTGTCTGGTAGTGTACTAAAACGTTTGACTGGTAGTGTATCCAAAACGTTTGACTGGTAGTGTATCTAAAACGTTTGGCTGGTAGTGTATCTAAAACGTTTGACTGGTAGTGTACTAAAACGTTTGACTGGTAGTGTATCTAAAACGTTTGTCTGGTAGTGTATCTAAAACGTTTGACTGGTAGTGTATCTAAAACGTTTGACTGGTAGTGTATCTAAAACGTTGGAGTTAAAGTATATGGGTTTGTTTATCCAAACACAATTTGGCTTCACACTGTTTCACTTCAGTGATTTACTGGTGTTGAATGAGGGCAGGTTGGTGATGAAATCATGTTTTTAGCTTGTTGGTCTTCTCGTCCTGCCTACAATGAGGTAGCGAAGCTGGAATAATGGCTTTTCCATTACAGTTGCATAAATCTCAAAGACCTTATTATGCTGTCTGCTGGCAGAGCCAGAAATCCAGACTTTGCAGAGTTTAAGTGCAGCCCGTTCCTGCCAGCGCGGAACAATGACGCGTCTGTGTTGAGCTGCTCGGTAAACAAGCGCAAGCCTGTGCACACTTTCTATTATGCTCCAATAGCACATCTGAACTTTAGCCTGATGGTGTGCGTAGGCTAACCTCTTTCGTGGCCTCAAAATCACCCAACACCCCTCCCGCCCCACCTCCCGCCCCACCTCCCGCCACGCTTACATGCTGCCCTGAGGGCATAATCATGTTTGGATGCTATCCTGGTTCTAGTTGTTTTTGGGCTAGCCTAGTCCTGCAGACTGAAGGAGGTGGGTGGGAGGGGGGGCGGTTTGGATTGAAGGGCTTCGGAGTGGAAGCGGCGGCTCGTGGGATGACTGTGCTGGTGAGCTGGGAAAGTTTGTGGTCAGGGGGCCGGCCTACGAAAGGGGAACGAGCGGAGTGACCGAGAGGCGAGACTTTGGGAGAGAGAAACTCTCACTTCTGTTGCAGCAGGCGATGATGCAATCTGCGGGAAGAGGCCTGCGCTCTGGGTGGTGGTGGTGGTGGGGGAGTTGGTAGGGGGGAGCTTGTGTCGGAGATGCCCCTGTTTGTGTCTGACTGTCAGATTTCTAAATATAAGATCTCACGTCTCGTCGGGTGATGTCACGGCTCTGTGGAACGTGATGTGGAAGTACTGCATCTCCGCCAGAACCCGAAGGTAAGAAGGAGTGAATGGAAATGTATATCAGTCAGAGGTGTCAAGTAATGAAGTACAAATACTTTGTTACCTTACTTAAGTAGTAATGTTGGTTATTCATACTTTACTAGAGTAATTATTTATCAGCTGACTTTTTACTTCTACTCCTTACATTTATACTCCATTATCAGTACTTTCTACTACTTACATTTACACTCCATTATCAGTACTTTCTACTCTTTACATTTACACTCCATTATCTGTACTTTCTACTCGTTACATTTACACTCCATTATCAGTACTTTCTACTCCTTACATTTACACTCCATTATCAGTACTTTCTACTCCTTACATTTACACTCCATTATCTGTACTTTCTACTCCTTACAGTTACACTCCATTATCTGTACTTTCTACTCCTTACATTTACACCTCCATTATCTGTACTTTCTACTACTTACATTTAACACTCCATTATCAGTACTTTCTACTCCTTACATTTAACTCCATTATCTGTACTTTCTACTCCTTACATTTACACTCCATTATCTGTACTTTCTACTCCTTACATTTAAACTCCATTATCTGTACTTTCTACTCCTTACATTTACACTCCATTATCTGTACTTTCTACTCCTTACATTTACACTCCATTATCAGTACTTTCTACTCCTTACATTTATACTACATTATCAGTACTTTCTACTCCTTACATTTATACTACATTATCAGTACTTTCTACTCCTTACATTTACACTCCATTATCAGTACTTTCTACTCCTTACATTTACACTCCATTATCAGTACTTTCTACTCCTTACATTTACACTCCATTATCAGTACTTTCTACTCCTTACATTTACACTCCATTATCTGTACTTTCTACTCCTTACATTTACACTCCATTATCAGTACTTTCTACTCCTTACATTTATACTACATTATCTGTACTTTCTACTCCTTACATTTACACTCCATTATCTGTACTTTCTACTCCTTACATTTACACTCCATTATCAGTACTTTCTACTACTTACATTTACACTCCATTATCAGTACTTTCTACTCCTTACATTTACACTCCATTATCAGTACTTTCTACTCCTTACATTTACACTCCATTATCAGTACTTTCTACTCCTTACATTTACACTCCATTATCAGTACTTTCTACTCGTTACATTTACACTCCATTATCAGTACTTTCTACTCGTTACATTTACACTCCATTATCAGTACTTTCTACTCCTTACATTTACACTCCATTATCAGTACTTTCTACTCCTTACATTTACACTCCATTATCAGTACTTTCTACTCCTTACATTTACACTCCATTATCAGTACTTTCTACTCCTTACATTTACACTCCATTATCAGTACTTTCTACTCCTTACATTTACACTCCATTATCAGTACTTTCTACTCCTTACATTTACACTCCATTATCAGTACTTTCTACTCGTTACATTTACACTCCATTATCAGTACTTTCTACTCCTTACATTTACACTCCATTATCAGTACTTTCTACTCCTTACATTTACACTCCATTATCAGTACTTTCTACTCCTTACATTTACACTCCATTATCAGTACTTTCTACTCCTTACATTTACACTCCATTATCAGTACTTTCTACTCCTTACATTTACACTCCCATTATCAGTACTTTCTACTCCTTACATTTACACTCCATTATCAGTACTTTCTACTCCTTACATTTACACTACATTATCAGTACTTTCTACTCCTTACATTTACACTCCATTATCAGTACTTTCTACTCCTTACATTTACACTACATTATCAGTACTTTCTACTCCTTACATTTACACTCCATTATCAGTACTTTCTACTCCTTACATTTACACTCCATTATCAGTACTTTCTACTCTACATTTACACTCCATTATCAGTACTTTCTACTCTACATTTACACTCCATTATCAGTACTTTCTACTCCTTACATTTACACTCCATTATCAGTACTTTCTACTCCTTACATTTACACTCCATTATCAGTACTTTCTACTCCTTACATTTACACTCCATTATCAGTACTTTCTACTCCTTACATTTACACTCCATTATCAGTACTTTGTAGATACTCTTATGTCATTACTCAAGACCAAAAACAAATAATACACATGTGTAACGTCATAATCTGTATCATTGTATTCCAGCTGTAACAGTGGCTACATATGTAGCAGTTACATTGTTGTTCATGTGTAATTACATGAGAGAGAATGTGTTGTTACAACTATTAAGATACTCTTATGTAATTTCATGAGGCCAAAAAAGAAATGAACACATGTGTAACTTCATAAGCTGTCCTGCTGTAACACATCTGTAACAGTAACTACACCAGTAGTAGTTTCGTTGTTGTTGTGTGTGTTGTTGATGTGTTATTAGAGGACATTACACTTAATACAAAGTGTGACCGGTAACTTTCAGCTCAACCACGTCCCCCGGTGAGTTCCTCTGAAGGTGCAGCTGGTTCCTGTAATATGAAACTGGCGTCTTTCGGTTATGTGGAAAAGGTACCGAAGCCGTTCCCGGCGGCTGTTGTCTGTTAGAAGTGGTCTCGGAGGTTTCTCTGGGGGAATTTGAAAGCTCTGAGGAAACCGAAAGCACTGTGGAGATTCAGGGCAGCTGAAACACTCCAGGCCTGGCTCGCTGTGAGGGACAGGGGCAGTGACACAGTAGAACCCCGGCAACCTGATCTGATCATATATCCGTCTGAGCGGGACGGGGTGTAATTTATTTACAGCATGTGCATCTACTCAGCTTTTCGTCGCCAGCTCGACAAGTGCTTTTATTCTCAGCAGCTCGGTGCTGGCGTTCACACGGCGACACCTGGCTCTGACTACCTGGCTTTCAGCTCTACCACAGAAGCTGGAGCGCGTGTGCTTTCAGGAAGATCAGGCCAGACAGCTGCCTCTGTGGAACTAGTGCTTGTGTGAGGAGTTTACAAAGGGATTGTGTGTGTGTGTGTGTGTGTGTGTGTGTGTGTGTGTGTGTGTGTGTGTGATATATATATACGGGACAAAGCAGATCTGCTGCTGCTTCTGTCTCTCCAGACAGCTCGTCAATGTTTCTAGCAGCTCAGAACTGATCACGGAGCAGAACGTGGCAGTGCAAAGCTGAACCTCCACAGATTTGGAAGCTGATCCCTCTTGTGGTGAGTACTGTGTTCTGTAGCAGTGAAGATACCGAACAGGGTTCTTAGAAGTAAAGCCATAGAAGAACCTTCAGGAACTTATCAGTAGATGAATGCTTGAGAAGAAGCTTCTGATTCGGGCATTGCAGATCCAACAGTTCTAGTAAGGGTAGAGGTAACTTGGTTGAGTACCATTCATAGGGCCACTGATTCTTGGGGGTCACTGGAGCCTAACCCAGTGCTCACTAGGCAGAAGACTGGAAACACCCTGGAGAGACCACTGGTACATAAAACATCTCCAACTCACCTGACTACATGTGTTTGGACTGTGGGGTGGGGGGAAGCCAATGGAAACAGGATTAACAAGGGAGTCCAACCCAGACCCTTCTTGCTGTGAGACTATGGCGCTACCCATATATATATATATATATATATATATATATATATATATATATATATATATATATATATATATATATATATATATATATATATATATATACACTAAAGCTCAAAAGTTTAGAATCACTTTAGAATTTTATTTCATGGAATTTTCCTGCAATACACAAACAATATTGTTCATTTCACAATGAATGTAAGTGTATCAGATGATTTTTAAAGAATAAAAATGTTTGTATTAAAGTCTATTTTTGTATAGAGGCTTATTTTACATATAGTCCTATTATCAGTATTTCTCAGTCCTCTGTCTAAATCTCCTGGTACGGCCGCCAATCCAAGTTAAGGATGTTATTGGACTAATTGGTTGTTAGGACACTCTTGCTCAATTGTGATGCACAGCTGAAAGACATTCTACTAATAAGTGAGTATAAAAGGGAACAACATTCTAGGTTAGTTTAGTATCTGAAGATCAGCAGTTGATGGCTTGCTGACCGACTCACAATGACCAGAAAGAAAACAACTTTCTTTAGAGACCCGTCAGTCCATTGTTGTGTTAAGGAAGAAGATACTCCATTGAAAACAAGAACATCTCACTGTGATCCCAAACTTTTGAGTGGTAGTGTATATTTACACACACACACACACACACACACATATATATATATATATATATATATATATATATATATATATATATATATATATATATATATATATATATATCCACTCTGGTGTGAGTGGATCAGCAGTGCTGCTGGTTTACTGTGGGTTATATATCATATACCTGTTTGGTTCTTGAGGATAACAGAGGCTGGAAATGTTGTGAGTGTTGTTGGCCTGAAGAAAGACGGGTGTGGAGCCACACACAGTGAGCTGTCCTGATTGGTGGGTCTGGACTGACCGATTCCTCTTTAACAGCCTGTGTATCTGAAGTGAATGTGAGGTGTTTGCAGGTGTTTTGCTTTCCCTCTTCTCCTCCATCCCCGTGGGGGTCTGTTATCCCACCAGAATGAACCCTAGAGAGTCATCTATTTCTCTTTACCCTTCACAGCACTCATCACACAGCGCCTACTGCTGGCTTTTGAACTGCAGTGCTCTGTCTTTTCTTTCTCTCTCTCTCTTCTTACTCTTTCTTTTATACCTCTCTCGCCCATTCTATTTCTATTATATCTTTTTTTCTTTCTTCTCTCTCTACCTTCAATGACTCTCTGCCTCTCTCTCTTCCACTGTTTCTCTTATTTCTCTCACCCTATCATTTCTCACACTCTCTTATCTGAACTCTCTCTCTCTCCTTTTCTTTCTTTTTTCTTCTCCTCCTTCACACTGTTTCTCTTATTTCTCTCACCATATCACTTCTCAACCTCTCTTTTCTGAACTCTCTCTCTCCTTTTCTTTCTTTTTTCTTCTCTTCTTTCACACTGTTTCTCTTATTTCTCTCACCCTATTATTTGCCACTATCTCTATGTCTTCTCAGAGGTCTTTAGTGACTGTCTCTCTCTCTCTCTATCTGCCTCTCTTTCACTCATTCTTTCCCTATGTCTGTTTCTCTCTCTCTCTCTCTCTCTTTCTCTCTGTCTCTCTCTCTCTCTCTCTCTTGCACTCTATTTCTCTTATTTTTCTCACCCTGTCATGTCTCACCCTCTCTCATCTCCTTCTCTCTATGTCTTTACTGACTGTCTCTCTCTCTATCTGCCTCTCTTTCACTCATTCTTTCCCTATGTCTGTTTCTCTCTCTCTCTCTCTCTCTCTCTCTCTCTCTCTCTCTCTCTCTCTCTCTCTCTCTCTCTCTCTCTCTCTCTCTCTTGCACTCTATTTCTCTTATTTTTCTCACCCTATCATGTCTCACCCTCTCTCATCTCCTTCTCTCTATGTCTTTAGTGACTGTCTCTCTCTCTCTATCTTCCTCTCTTTTACTCATTCTGTCTATATGTCTCTCTCTCTCTCTCTCTCTCTCTCTCTCTCTTTCTCTTTCACTCTTTCTCTTATTTTTCTCACCCTATCATGCCTCACCCTCTCTCATCTCATTCTCTCTATGTCTTTAGTGACTGTCTCTCTCTCTCTATCTTCCTCTCTTTTCTCATTCTGTCTCTATCTCTCTCTCTCTCTCTCTCTCTCTCTCTCTCTCTCTCTTTCACTCTGTTTCTCTTATTTTTCTCACCCTATCATGTCTCACCCTCTCTCATCTCCTTCTCTCTGTCTTTAGTGACTTTCTCTATTTGCCTCATTTTTACTCTGTCTGCCTCTGTATTTCTCTCTCTCTCTCCTTCCACCCTGTTTTTCTCCTTTTTCTCCCCCTATCATTTCTCATCCTCTCTTATCTCTTTCTTCTCTCTCTACCTTTAGTGACTCTGTCTCTCTTTCTGCCTCTCTCTAACTCATTCTATCCCTATGTTTCCGATTTCTCTCTCTCTCTCTCTCTCTCTCTCTCTCTCTCTCACTTCCACCCTGTTTTTCTCCTTTTTCTCCCCCTATCATTTCTCACCCTCTCATCTTTCTTCTCTCTCTACCTTTAGTGACTCTGTCTCTCTTTCTGCCTCTCTCTAACTCATTCTATCCCCATGTTTCCGATTTCTCTCTCTCTCTCTCTCTCACTTCCACCCTGTTTTTCTCCTTTTTCTCCCCCTATCATTTCTCACCCTCTCATCTTTCTTCTCTCTCTACCTTTAGTGACTCTGTCTCTCTTTCTGCCTCTCTCTAACTCATTCTATCCCTATGTTTCCGATTTCTCTCTCTCTCTCTCTCTCTCTCTCTCTCACTTCCACCCTGTTTTTCTCCTTTTTCTCCCCCTATCATTTCTCATCCTCTCTTATCTCTTTCTTCTCTCTCTTGGTCTTTAGTTTCTCGTTATCGTGTGTTGTTCTGCGTCTCTATTGTCCCTCTTAGTGTCTCTGTCTTCATCAGTAGTGGAACTGCCTTAACTCTCTGCAGTGACTCTTTCTTTCTCAGGTTATTTCAGTATATCTTTATTGTTGTGACTGTGTAAAGCAGAGTAGTGCATCATAACAATAACAACAAATAAAAACAATAACAATAACAACAAATAAAAACAATAATAACTTCTTTATGATTAGGAAGGAAGTAGCTGTATATGTATTTAAATTCTGAGACTAATAATTCAGTGTATATGTGTATATTATTGTGGGGGGGTTGATGGGGCAGGGTGGGGTTATTAGGCTGGGGGTTTGTTGGGGGACAGCGTTATTCACTGTCTCTCAGGACGGGACATAAAGTTACATATTTAGCAGTCAGGGGGCGCTGTGTCCCCCTCCTACAAAGATATGTAATTTTTCAATTCTCTCTCTTTTTCTCTCTCTCTCTTTCTTTCAGCCTCTTCCTCTCTTTTCTCTCACCCTATTATTTCTCAACTTTATCTCTTTCTCTCTCTCTTTAGTGACTGTGTCTCTCTCTGTCTCTCTATCTCTCTCTGCCTTTTTCTGTATACCTGTTTCTCTTACTCTCTTTATCTCACTCATTCACCCTGTTTCTCTTTCTCTCTCTCACTTAGTCTATCCTGGTATTTCAGTTTTTCTCTCTCTCTTTCTTTCAGCCTCTTCCTCTCTTTTCTCTCACCCTATTCTTTCTCAACCTGTTTATCTCTTTCTCTCTCTCACTGTTTAGTGGCTGTCTCTCTTTATCTCTCTATCTCACTCAGTCTATTTCTGTATTCCTGTTTCTCTCTCTCCTTCTCTTTATCTCTCTCATTCACCCTGTTTCTCTCTCTCTCACACCTGTATCCCTGTATTTCTGTTTTTCTCTCTCTCTCTTTTTATCTTTCTTTTAGCTTCTTCCTCTTTTTCTCTCACCCTATTGATTCTTGACTTGATTATCTCTTTCTCTTCTCTGTCTTTAGTTTCTCCATCTCGTGATTCTGTCTCCTGTTTCTCTCTATTTCTCTGTTCCTCTGTCTCTAGTTCCTCTACTCCCTTTCTCCCTCTCTCTCTCTCTCTCCCTCTTTCTTTTATATTCTATCTCTTCCTTTTGTGGGTCTCTTTATTGTTTCCTCTCTCTCTCTCTCTCTCTTTAATGACTGTCTGTCTATCTCTATCTGCCTGTCTCACTCAGTCTACTTCTGTATTCCTGTTTCTCTCTCTCTCTCTCTCTCTCCCTCTTTCTTTTATATTCTATCTCTCCCTTTTGTGGGTCTCTTTATCTTTTCCTCTCTCTCTCTCTCTCTCTCTCTCTCTCTTTAGTGACTGTCTGTCTATCTCTATCTGCTTGTCTCACTCAGTCTACTTCTGAATTCCGGTATCTCTCTCTCTCTCTCTCTCTCTCCCTCTTTCTTTTATATTCTATCTCTTCCTTTTGTGGGTCTCTTTATCTTTTCCTCTCTCTCTCTCTCTCTCTCTCTTTAGTGACTGTCTGTCTATCTCTATCTGCCTCTGTCTCACTCAGTCTACTTCTGAATTCCGGTATCTCTCTCTCTCTCTCTCTCTCTCTCCCTCTTTCTTTTATATTCTGTCTCTCCCTTTTGTGGGTCTCTTTATCTTTTCCTCTCTCTCTCTCTTTAGTGACTGTCTGTCTATTTCTATCTGCCTCTGTCTCACTCAGTCTACTTCTGAATTCCTGTATCTCTCTCTCTCTCTGTCTCTCTCCCTCTTTCTTTTTTATTCTATCTCTTCTTTTGTGGGTCTCTTATCTTTTCCTCTCTCTCTCTCTTTAGTGACTGTCTGTCTATCTCTATCTGCCTGTCTCACTCAGTCTACTTCTGAATTCCGGTATCTCTCTCTCTCTCTCTCTCTCTCTCTCTCTCTCTCTCTCTCTCTCTCTCTCTCTCTCCCTCTTTCTTTTTATTCTATCTCTTCTTTTGTGGGTCTCTTTATCTTTTCCTCTCTCTCTCTCTTTAGTGACTGTCTGTCTATCTCTATCTGCTTGTCTCACTCAGTCTACTTCTGAATTCCGGTATCTCTCTCTCTCTCTCTCTCTCTCTCTCTCTCTCTCTCTCTCTCTCTCTCTCTCTCTCTCTCTCTCCCTCTTTCTTTTATATTCTATCTCTTCCTTTTGTGGGTCTCTTTATCGTTTCCTCTCTCTCTGTCTTTAGTGTCTGTCTATCTCTATCTGCTTGTCTCACTCAGTCTACTTCTGAATTCCGGTATCTCTCTCTCTCTCTCTCTCTCTCTCTCTCTCCCTCTTTCTTTTATATTCTGTCTCTCCCTTTTGTGGGTCTCTTTATCTTTTCCTCTCTCTCTCTCTTTAGTGTCTGTCTATCTCTATCTGCCTGTCTCACTCAGTCTACTTCTGTATTCCTGTTTCTCACACTTTCTCTCTTTCACCCTGTTTCTCACTTTTTATTATTTATATTATTTTTTATTATTTCTCCACTTGATTATCTCTTTCTCTTCTCTGTCTTTAGTTTTTCTCTCTCTTGATTCTGTCTCCTGTTTCTCTCTCTTTCTCTTGTTTCATCTTTAGTGTCTCTCTGTTCCTCTGTCTCTAGTTTCTCTACTCCCTTTCTGTCTTCAGAGACACTCTCTCTCTCTCTCTCTCTCTCTCTCTCGCCTCGTGCCGCGAGTGTGCCCAGACTGCATTCACTTACATAACAGCATGTGAGCTGAGCAGGGAGGGGGGGACGGAGCAGAAGGGGGTGGAGCCTAAGCGATGAGCTCATGTTGCTGCAGTGCAGTGTGTGTGTGTGTGAGCGTTTGCATTCCCTTCTCCTAAAATCAGGATCCTTCCGGTTGAATCCGTCCCTCTGCAGCGCTTCCTCTAGCGCTCCAGCAGCAGCATGTGTGAGGAACCTCAGCGCAGGACCTCAAACAGAGGCTGTGAGGTTGAAGTGCAGAATGCCAGCACGGAAAAAAGGAATACACTGAATACCACTGCTGCCCAGAGTGTCTCCATTTTTGTTTTTTTTTCATATCATTTAAACGTAGCAGCTGCTGCTAATATTGTTTGTAAATTTCACGATGAATGGACCAATAGAAATGCTCCAAAATAGCTTGGAAAAACCTAGTCATGCAGACTGTTTCTACACACATTAGTAAAGAGTGGGTCTCTCTCAGTAGCTCAGTGAACTCCAGCGTGGTACCGTGATAGGACGCCACCTGAGCAACAAGTCCAGTGGTGAAGTTTCCTCACTACTAAATATTCCACAGTGGACTGTCAGTGGTGTTAGAACAAAGTGGAAGTGATTGGGAACGACAGCAACTCCGCCACCAAGTGGTAGAACATGTACAATGACAGAGCGGGTCAGCGGATGCTGAGGAGCATAGTGCACAGAGGTCACCAACTTTCTACAGAGTCCATCACTACAGACCTCCAAACTTCATGTGGTCTTCAGATCAGCTCAATAACAGAGCGTAGAGAGCTTCATGGAATGGGTCTTCATGGCCGAGCAGCTGCATCCAAGCCTTACATCACCAAGAACAATGCAAAGCATTGACCTCAACCTGATAGAACACCTTTGGGATAAATTAGAGTGAAGACTGTGAGCCAGACCTTGACCTTCTCGTCCAACATCAGTGTCTGACCTCACTAATGTTCTTCTGGAAGAACTGTTGGTCAAACATTCCCGTAAACACTCTACTAAACTGTGTGGAGAGACTTCCCATAAGAGCTGAGGCTGTTAAAGCTGCAAAGGTTGGGCCGACACCATATTAAACCCTATGGATTAAGAATGGGACGTCACTCAAGTTTATATTCGTGTGAAGGCAGACGAGCAAATACTTTTGGCCATGTGTATATATATATATATATATATATATATATATATATATATATATATATATATATATATATATATATATATATATATATATATATAGGGGCGGTACATTGAAATCTGTTGAGAAATGATTACATGGCTTGGCCCTCTGCTTATAAACCCCTGTCAGATGCATGCATACGCAACACACACACACACACACACACACACATATACACAGATAAGTGTGAAATCAGATTGTGTGTGTGTGTGTATGTGTTTATGGAGCGTGTGCTTGCGGCTGCTGTAGATTGTCTTCATTTACTGAGACACGGAGGAAGTTAAGTGCTCGATAAATCACCGAGAGCTTCGGGCTGGAGAGAGTCTATGGGATGTTTGCTCCCGATTGTTCTCCTGAAGGAGCTGGTAATTGATGCCACAGATATGGAGGATGTTCAGAACTTCGCCCTGCACGACCCTGAGGTGGCCACTCTGATTCCAGCCATGTTCACAGTATGGCCGTGTTCTCTTTAGCCTGAACCACTGCATTGTGGAGTTGCTCAAAGACCAACCATCCATGTTTCTCTTTAATTACACTTAATTATTAAAGAGCTGTAAGTAATTACAGTCTAGTCACTGAAATCAACACTGCAGTTTGAAAACAATCATTAAAGTCTAGTTTAGGCTTAACTCTTAGTCCGTCACCCGTATAAGCTGGGGTTGGGTTTGTGCATCCATACGAGGACGTTATCATTCCAATTCTTGCCGACTCTTCCGTTTGGGTCTTTAAGCAATCTATGATTGTCCATCTTCATAGATAGAGTATATAGAGTATATAGAGTATATAGAGTTGTCCAGCTTTCTTATTGTCCAGATTCACATCCATAAAGATCCTCCAGGGCTGGTGGGGGTGGAGCGTTGGGATTTTGATTGGCGCGTGAAGCGTCTGTGTTCTCTCTCGCTCTAGTATCTCTCCATCTTTCAAGCCAGACAGTCCTTTTCTCCCACACTGACTGCCTCTGCGTGACATGAGTGACGAGCGACAGTCATTCGTAAACAGTGCTCATGCTGCTGAAGTGTGGACGAAGTCACGGGGGGGGGCTGGAGCCAATCCCAGCGTCATTGGGCGAAGGCAGGGTACACCATGGACACACACTCACTCACAGATTCATAGTTTAGAGTGAGGATCAACCTAACATGCATGTGTTTGGACTGTGGGAGGAAACCGGAGTACCCGGAAGAACCCACTCAAACACAGAGAGAACATACACACTCCACACAGAACCACCCGGACCGGGAATCCAACCCAGATCATCTTACTGTGAGGTGTTCTATCAGGTTGAGGTCAGGACTCTGTGCAGGCCAGTCAAGTTCTTCCACACCAAACTCGCTCCTCCATGTCTTTATGGAGCTGCTTTGTGTGCTGGTGGGCAGTCATATTGGAACAGGAAGGGGCCGTCCCCCAAACTGTCAACACAAAGTTGGGAGCATGAAATTGTCCAGAATCTCTTCTGAAGTATTAAGAGTTCCTCTCACTGGAACTAAGGGGCCGAGCCCACCTCCTGAAAAACAGCCCCACACCATAATCCCCCCTCCACCAAACTTTACACTCGGCACAATGCAGTCAGACAAGTACCGTTCTCCTGGCAACCGCCAAACCCAGACATGTCCATCAGATTACCAGATGGAGAAGCGTGATTGGTCACTCCAGAGAACACGACTCCACTGCTCTAGAGTCCAGTGCTGCCGTGCTTTACTCCACTGCATCTGACGCTCTGCATTGTTCTTGGTGATGTAAGACTTGGATGCAGCTGCTCGGCCATGGAGACCCATTCCATGAAGCTCTCTATGCTCTGTTCTTGAGCTGATCTGAAGGCCACATGAAGTTTGGAGGTCTGTAGTGATGGACTCTGTAGAAAGTTGGTGAGCTCTGTGCACTATGCTCCTCAGCATCCGCTGACCCGCTCTGTCATTGTACGTGTTCTACCACTTGGTGTCTGAGTTGCTGTCGTTCTCAATCACTTCCACTTTGTTCTAACACCACTGACAGTCCACTGTGGAATATTTAGTAGTAAGGAAACTTCACCACTGGACTTGTTGCACAAGTGGCGTCCTATCATGGTACCACGCTGGAGTTCACTGAGCTCCTGAGAGACCCATTCTTTACTAATGTGTGTAGAAACAGTCTGCATGACTAGGTGCTGGTTTTATACACCTGTGGTCATGGAAGTAATTAGAACACCTGAATTCAATGATTTGGATGGGTATGTGAATACCATTGGCAATATATTGTGTATATATATATATATATATATATAGTTTAGTGTATTTCAGTCATGTAACGGCTGTTATGTCACATCTCATAAACTCATGTATTATCTAGAGTTGTGAATATGACGTTGTTGGCAGTTTACAAGTTGGAAAAGTTGGTGTTTCCCAGTTTCTGAAACCTCTTAAGTGCAGCGTAAGTTTGTATTTTGTGATCTGATACTATATAACTACTCAGAACCAGTAAGTGTTTCTGCTTTCTCTCTCACTTTCCTGGTTAAACTTAGAATTTTCCTACTTAGAATTTAGCTGCCAAATAACTGTTTGTTCATGTTTGTGGTTAAAGATCATTTCGATTGGCAGAACCATGTACACAGAACAAAAACAAACCTCTAAAAGAAATAGTTCTTTCTTGTCTGCTCTCCTCGCTTTGGTGTCAGTGATTAAACCAGCTCCAACTGATGGCTGCGGCTTCCTCGCTCCACTCACACGCTCTATAATGAGCTCCCTCGAGTGGCGGTGGGACTGAAGTTCCTCACAGAGCAGAATCCCACCAACAGCCAGGATTAAACCCAGCCATTAGCACTGTACCCGCTACTGCACAGCATATTGCTTGTTAAGCACGTTCTCATAGAAGACTGAAGTTTGTAAACAAGCCTATCTATCTGTCTGTCTGTCTGTCCGTCCGTCCGTCCGTCCGTCCATCTATCTATCTATCTATCTATCTATCTATCTATCTATCTATCTATCTATCTATCTATCTATCTATCTATCTATCTATCTATCTATCTATCTATCTATCTATCTATCTATCTATCTATCTATCTATCTAATCTGCCATAACAGCAGTGCTGCTGCTGCTGGAGTGTTTAAACACCTCAGTGTCACTGCTGGACTGAGAATCGTCCACCAACCAAAACTATCCAGACAGCAGTGTCCTGTGGGCGGCGTCCTGTGTCCACTGATGAAGAACTAGAGAACACAAACTGTGCAGCAGCAGATGATCTACTGTCTCTGACTTTACATCTACAAGGTGGACCAGCAAGTAGTAGAAGTGTCTATTAGAGTGGACAGTGAGTGGACACAGTGTTTAAACACTCCAGCAGCAGCACTGCTGTGTCTGATCTATAAACAGATCTATTAACATTATATCATATTACGACATACTCTGACATTTCTTAACCTAATTGTCACTTCTTGGTAATTTAGTCTAAAAAGCTATGTTTATAGACAGGAAGTTTTTTTATTTACTTTATTATATAGTAAACACTTTATTATTAAATATTAATCAGTATTAATAGAGTAAGTAGTACTTTTCCATACGTCAGTGTGTTTATTTAACCCTTTCCAAGCTTCTCCTAAACAACCCAGTATTATTATCAGTTCTCATCTAATACCTGCTTTGACTGCTCAGTACTTCATTAAGCTAAATCAAGATTTGCTGCTGAAGGAACTGAATACGTTCATACAATGTCTGGGGCGTCCAGGAGAAATCTGGAACCTAACTTTGTTCTTCAAACTGGATCAAGATCTGATCTACTTCTCTCACAATAACATATTCATGTTACTTTATATTGTATGTATGATTATCTACATCTGTTCTAATAAGATCTGCTGTTCTTACTGGTGGACATACACTTATTGATCAGATAAAGGCTTTTACACTATCAGACTTGTGTACAGTAGTGTATATCAGTATGTCTCTCATTCTGCGTGCCTGTCTCTGTCTCACTCTCACTCTCTCACTCTCTCTCTCTCTCACTCTGTCTCTGTATCTGTCTGTCTTCGTCTATGTTTATCAATCTGTCACTCTCATTCTGTCTCTCTGTCTGTCTGTTTGATTGTTTGTCTCTTTTGCTGTCAGCTTGTCTCTCCATTCTGTCTCTCTCACTCTGTCTCTCATTCATTATCTCTGTCTGCCTTTCAGTCTGTCTGTCTCTCACTCTCTGTTTGTGTCTCTGTTAGTCTATGTCTCTCATTCTGCCTGTCTCTATGTCTGTCTCTCTAATTCTATCTGTCTGCCTGTCTCTATGTCTGTCTCTTTCTGTCTATGCCTGTCAGTTTCTCCATTCTGTCTCTGTTCTCCTCTAACCCTCTGTCTCTTATTATGTCTGCCTGTCTCTCTCTCTTTGTCTCGTTTGTTTTCTGTCTGTCTCTCACTCTCTGTCTCTCTCATTTTGCATGTCTGTCAGACTATAGATCTATACATCTAAGATATTATATTCATGTTATTCATGTACTTTGTATTGTATGTATGATTATTTACATCTGTTCTAATCAGATCTGCTGTTCTTACTGGTGAACATATACTTATTGATCAGATAAAGACTTTTAAACAGCTCAGGGGCCTCTGACTTCTGCATAGCAGTGTATGTAATGTTGATGATATCAGGTATCAGTCCACTTATTAATAACCACTATATATATATGTGTGTGTGTATGTATGTATATATATATATATATATATATATATGTGTGTGTGTATATATATATATATACTCGTCTATATGCACTCGTCTATATGCACTCTGTTATCTTCTACGCCGACGCTACAATATAATTGCCAGGTTTTTTTCATACTAAATTTTTCATTCCCTTCTGTTTGCAGATCTCAAACATTCTGCATGACTTCTATTGACAGTTCTGAATAATTAAGACTGCTTTTATGTGATCCACTACTTTTAATGTGTAATAAATATTAATCCTGATCTCTATCTGCTGTGCCTGCACCATATAATCGATTACCATTAGCAGTGGTTTGCCTGTATTTAGAAAATTAGTTGACGCAAACAAGTTATAATAGAGTTTCAGCATCAGGTGATCAATATATATATATATATATATATATATATATATATATATATATATATATATATATATATATATATATATATATATAAAATATTCATGAATTATATGGTGGGTCATCTGGACCTCTCAATTCTGTTCACCACTCAACACTAAGGGTCTTTACTGGAGACTCTTATAAACCTCACCACTGCAGACCATATAGGACAGTTGGTTGACTCTCACTAGCAGCCTGATGGCAAACACACAGGTTTATTTTTATTTTTAAAACACTGTCCAATCATATATGACCTCAGTGTCTATAAATAATAGTAAATATCCATCTGGGTGTAGTGACTGGATCTCTTGAACTGGTTTTATTTTTATTTCTATTTAATACTATTATTTTTTTCATTTATCTAATTGTTTGTTTATTATTGATTGACAAATTCCTGGGTAGTTATGTGATAGAAATCTATTATTTTAATATATTTAAATATATTATGTTGTTTTTTGTAATGCATGAGATAAACTGAAGCAGACTAACTGCTGCTTGCCATGTTTGTGGGCTCATTGGAAGGTCATATATACCATGTTGTTAGAAAATTGAAGCTGTGCAAAGAAAAACATGTAACTCTTTAGTTAATTTTCATATTTGTATATTGTTTGAACGCGGCAGGTGTTCTTTATATATTGTGCAAGCTTCATCATGAATGGGCCAATAGAAATGCTCCAAACTCACTTCTAATAAAACCTCTTTATATTAAATTACATTAAAAGTTAAGAATGTTTTTGGCCTCTACTGTAAAATTCCTATGTTGGCAATACATAGAAAGAAAGAACATGTATCTCCATTTTTGACCATTTTTATTTTTCTACATCTTTTGAACACATCAGCTGCCGTGTACATTGTGCAAAAAGTTCTCGATGAACGGGCCAATAGAAATGCTCCAAAATAGCCTGGAAACAATTCTGGTTCCATTTACTTGCATTGACAGTAAAGGAGGTTTTTGGCCTCTCCTGTAAAGTTGTGATTTTGGTGATACTTGTTTGCTAGACTTTGGCTTTATAGTGTGTCTGTCTAGCTTTACACCACCACATCTCCAAATCATCATCATCTTTGAGCATCAGAAGGTGGCCGGAGATGGCAGGGCTTCAGTCCTGCACTGATCTGTGATCTTCTTGCTCCCCCTAGAGGTCAGAAACCCATTCGCAAAATGGCCCCTCCTGCCAGTCGAGTCACGCCAGTCCGTTTTGTAGGAACCGTCTGCTCGGAGGAGGTGTCAAATCAGAGCCTCTTCTCCGCCGGGCTGATGTTCCCCTCCTCCTCTCTCTCCGGGGGCTGTTATGTCAGTCGTGTCAGGACAGATGCAGCCAGATGTGAAGCTCATGAATGATTCAGTGTAGAGTCAGGGTGACAGGAGCGCCGGGGTTCGCTCTGCAGCGGCCTTTCACGCTGACGGAGGACCACCAGGCTATCTAACTGTCTGTTTGCTTATCTATCTATCTATCTATCTATCTATCTATCTATCTATCTATCTATCTATCTATCTATTTATCTATCTATCTATCTATCTACTTTACTGTCTATCTATCTATCTATCTATCTATCTATCTATCTATCTATCTATCTATCTATCTATCTATCTATCTATCTATCTACTTTACTGTCTATCTATC
Organism: Megaleporinus macrocephalus; assembly: GCA_021613375.1. Lineage (NCBI taxonomy): Eukaryota > Metazoa > Chordata > Actinopteri > Characiformes > Anostomidae > Megaleporinus > Megaleporinus macrocephalus. The sequence continues at coordinate 43,624,129 of CM038718.1, forward strand.
TATCTATCTATCTATCTATCTATCTATCTATCTATTT
>CM038718.1:43626665-43676665 GCA_021613375.1 Megaleporinus macrocephalus
CGGTGACAGGATGAAAGAGAGAGAGAGGCAATGAGTGGGAGAAAAAAGAAATAGAGAATAAGGGAGAGAGACTGAGCGTCAGTGAAAGAAGAGGAAGACTGAGAGAGTGGAAAAACAGGGAGACGGAGGAAGAATGAGAGATAGAGAGAGAGTAAAAGAGACAGTGGGAGAGTGAGAGGAGGGAAGGAGAGTGGGAGAAAGAGAGAGACTGAGAATGAAAAGGAAGAGAGAGACAGAAGTTGAGAAAAAGAAAGAAAGAGAAAGACAGAGGGAGAAAGAAAGAGGGAGCAAAGGAGAATAAGAGTCAAGGAGAATAAGAGTCAGAATAAGAGACCAAATTGAGTAATTCAAGTGTGTGTAGACTGACTGTATAAGATGAATGTGTGTAGACTGACTGTACAAACTGAGTATGTATAGACTGACTGTACAAACTGAGTATGTATAGACTGACTGTATAAGCTGAGTATGTATAGACTGACTGTATAAGCTGAGTGTGTGTAGACTGACTGTACAAACTGAGTATGTATAGACTGACTGTATAAGCTGAGTATGTATAGACTGACTGTACAAGCTGAGTGTGTGTAGACTGACTGTACAAGCTGAGTGTGTATAGACTGCCTGTATAAGCTGAGTGTGTATAGACTGCCTGTATAAGCTGAGTGTGTGTAGACTGACTGTACAAGCTGAGTATGTATTGACTGACTGTATAAGCTAAGTATGTATAGACTGACTATATAAGCTGAGTGTGTAGACTGACTGTGCAAGCTGAGTATGTATAGACTGACTGTACAAGCTGAATGTGTATAGACTGCCTGTATAAGCTGAGTGTGTGTAGACTGACTGTACAAGCTGAGTCTGTATTGACTGACTGTATAAGCTAAGTATGTATAGACTGACTATATAAGCTGAGTGTGTATTGACTGACTGTATAAGCTAAGTATGTATAGACTGACTAAATAAGATGAGTGTGTAGACTAACTGTGCAAGCTGAGTATGTATAGACTGACTGTATAAGCTGAGTATGTATAGACTGACTGTACAAGCTGAATGTGTGTAGACTGACTGTATAAGCTGAGTGTGTGTAGACTGACTGTACAAGCTGAGTGTGTATAGACTGCCTGTATAAGCTGAGTGTGTGTAGACTGACTGTACAAGCTGAGTATGTATTGACTGACTGTATAAGCTAAGTATGTATAGACTGACTGTATAAGCTGAGTATGTATAGACTGACAGTATAAGCTGAGTGTGTATAGACTGACTGTATAAGCTGAGTATGTATAGACTGACTGTATAAGATGAGTGTGTGTAGACTTACTGTATAAGCTGAGTATGTATAGACTGACTGTATAAGCTGAGTGTGTGTAGACTGACTGTACAAGCTGAATGTGTGTAGACTGACTGTATAAGCTGAGTATGTATAGACTGACTGTATAAGCTGAGTGTGTGTAGACTGACTGTACAAGCTGAATGTGTGTAGGCTGACTGTATAAGCTGAGTGTGTGTAGACTGACTGTACAAGCTGAGTGTGTAGACTGACTGTTTGTACAAGCTAAGTGTGTGTAGAAAGACTGTTTGTACAAGCTGAGTGTGTGTAGACTGTATAAACGGAGTGTGTGTAGACTGACTGTACAAGCTGAGTGTGTAGGCTGATTGTTTGTAGAAGTTGAGTGTGTGTAGACAGACTGACTGTACAAGCGGAATGTGTGTAGTATGACTGTAGAAGCAGAATGTGTGTAGACTGACTGTAAAGACTGTAGTCTGGATGTGTCTCTGTATGAGAGCTCAATAGGGCAGCGTTTCTGTACATTTCTGTCTCCCCTTTGGTTCAGCTGCACCTCTCCACCAGGCTGAATAGTTCTGTTTGTGTTTGTTGTAGGAGGCACATGAGAGAGAGAGAGAGGGAGAGAGAGAGAGAGAGAAAGAGAGAGAGAGAGAGAGAGAGAGAGAGGGAGAGAGAGAGAGAGAGAGAGAGAGGGAGAGAGAGAGAGAGAGAGAGAGAGAGAGAGAGAGAGAGAGAGAGAGAGAGAGAGAGAGAGAGAGGGAGAGAGAGAGAAAAAGAGAGAGAGAGAGAGAGAGAGAGAGAGGGAGAGAGAGAGAGAGAGAGAGAGAGAGAGAGAGAGAGAGAGAGAGAGAGAGAGAAAGAGAGAGAGAGAGAGAGAAAGAGAGAGAGAGAGAGAGAGAGAGGGAGAGAGAGAGAGAGAGATTAATGAGGAGCAGGGAGTAATGAATTGTACTGAGTGAAATGAGATGAAGGCATTTTATAGCTCACAAAGGCAATAAGGGAGAGAGTGAGTGAGCGAGTGAGTGAGCGAGTGAGAGAGAGAGGGAGAGAGAGGGAGAGAGAAGGGGTCTCACTCATTGACATTCTGGAGAATGAGCTGAGTGGTCAGTCGCTGAGGCTGGAGGTCAGTTCAAACAGACTCTTCTCTTCTTTCTGGCACTCGTTCGGCTCGTCTGCTGGGTGGCCGAGGCTCGTCTCTGGTCTCTGTGGGATGTGAACAGGTAGGCAGGTTTTATTTATGTGTACGCAGGAATCGGACTGCAGGTGAGCTAAACTGGCCTCCACGGTGAGGAGGTCATAGTGTGAGTGTTGAATTCTTAAAGCAGTAGTTCAGAAAAAAACATCTCCAATGCAGACGCCAAGACAAGACATGTCTGATCTCTGCTTCTGTAGTTTTGCACTGGAGCTGCAAGGTTAACGTACATAACGTAAAGTAGTCTGTTGAAGTCTGATGTGTTGAAGTCTGATGTAGTATGTTGAAGTTTGATGTAGTCTGTTGAAGTCTGATGTAGTATGTTGAAGTTTGATGTAGTCTGTTGAAGTCTGATGTAGTATGTTGAAGTTTGATGTAGTCTGTTGAAGTCTGATGCAGTATGTTGAAGTCTGATGTAGTCTGTTGAAGTCTGATGTAGTCTGTTGAAGTCTGATGTAATCTGTTGAAGTCTGATCTGTTGAAGTCTGATCTGTTGAAGTCTAATGCAGTCTGTTGAAGTCTGATATGTTATAGTCTGATGTAGTCTGTTGAAGTCTGATGTAGTCTGTTGAAGTCTGATGTAGTCTGTTGAAGTCTGATCTGTTGAAGTCTGATGTAGTCTGTTGAAGTCTGATGTAATCTGTTGAAGTCTGATCTGTTGAAATCTGACGTAGTGTGTTGTAATCTGATGTAGTCTGTTGAAGTTTGATGTGTTGAAATCTGACAGTCTGTCGAAGTCTAAAGTAGTCTGTTGAGATCTGAAGTAGTCTGTTGAAGTCTGACGTACTCTATTGAACTCTGATGTAGTCTGTTGAAGTCTGATGTAATCTGTTGAAGTCTGATGTGTTAAAGTCTGATGTAGCCTGCTAAAGTTTGATGTAATCTATTGAAGTCTTACGTAGTCTGTTGAAGTAGTCTGTTGAAGTAGTCTGTTGAATTCTGACATAGTCTGTTGAAGTCTGATGTAGTCTGTTGAAGTCTGATGTAGTCTGTTGAAGTCTGATGTATTCTGTTGAAGTCTGATGTATTCTGTTGAAGTCTGATGTAGTCTAATGATGTCTGACATAGTCTGTTAAAGTCTAAAGTAGTCTGTTGAAGTCTGATGTAGTCTGTTGATGTAGTCTGTTGAAGTCTGATGTAGTCTGTTAATGTCTGATGTATTCTGTTGAAGTCTGATATAGTCTGTTGAAGTCTGACGTAGTTTGTTGAAGAAGTTTAAAGTAGTCTGTTGAAGTCTGATGTAGTCTGTTGAAGTCTGATATAGTCTGTTGAAGTCTGATGTAGCCTGTTGAATTCTGATGTAGTGTGTTGAAGTCTGATGTAGTCTATTGAAGTCTGATGTATTCTGTTGAAGTCTGATTTAGTCCGTTGAAGTCTGACGTAGTCTGTTAAAGAAGTCTAAAGTAGTCTGTTGAAGTCTGACATGGTTTGTTGAAGTCTGACATGGTCTGTTGAAGTCTGATGTAGTCTGTTAAAGTCTGACGTAGTCTGTTGAAGAAGTCTAAAGTAATCTTTTGAAGTCTGATGTAGTCTGTTGAAGTCTGATATAGTCTGTTGAAGTCTGACATGGTCTGTTGAAGAAGTCTAAAGTAGTCTGTTGAAGTCTGATATAGTCTGTTGAAGTCTGACATGGTGTGTTGAAGTCTGATATAGTCTGTTGAAGTCTGACATGGTCTGTTGAAGAAGTCTAAAGTAGTCTGTTGAAGTCTGATATAGTCTGTTGAAGTCTGACATGGTGTGTTGAAGTCTGATATAGTCTGTTGAAGTCTGACATGGTCTGTTGAAGAAGTCTAAAGTAGTCTGTTGAAGTCTGATATAGTCTGTTGAAGAAGTCTAAAGTAATCTTTTGAAGTCTGATATAGTCTGTTGAAGTCTGACATGGTGTGTTGAAGTCTGACATAGTCTGTTGAAGTCTGACATATTCTGTTGAAGAAGTCTAAAGTAGTCTGTTGAAGTTTGCTGTAGTCTGTTAAGATCTGACATGGTCTGTAGAAGTCTGATGTATTCTGTTGAAGTCTAAAGTAGTCTGTTGAAGTTTGCTGTAGTCTGTTAAGATCTGACATGGTCTGTAGAAGTCTGATGTAGTCTATTGAAGTCCGATGTATTCTGTTGAAGTCTAAAGTAGTCTGTTGAAGTCCAGCATAGTCTGTTGAAGTCTGATATTATATTATTTCAGAATTAGCGTTTAGACGATAGGTGTGCGTTCACTGGGGGTCTGATAGTAAATAAAATGGCTATATTGGTGTTGTAGTGGAGACCGCTGGTTCCTCTCAGCATATACAGGCCAGTTGCGATGAATGCTAACATATCTTCAGTGTGTAGAACAAACGACTCCCATGGTAATTTTTGGGAGTGTGTGTAGACTGTAGACCACACACAGCCATTGTTACAGTCTCTGCCATTCATCAGAAGCATCAATCAGTATACTGTCCATTCAGCACTGGCCTTAATGAACACTCATTGATCTTCTGAACTGCTTGTGGTTTTGCAGCATCTCTCCTGCTTTCTCCGGCTCGTGCGGAACTGCTGACCTCATCTAATTGACTCTGTTTACGGAGCGGATGGCCTCCCCGGCCCGGTCATTAGCACAAATGAAAAGCACCGAGAGTAATAGTGGAACTGCTCGCGGCTGGCTTCCAGATCAGCAGGAGCTCAGCTTCTTACGACCTTCTCTCGTTCTTTAGCATGTTGGCCATTTGTCCTCAGGGCCCTTCTGGAAGAATCTGTTGCTTAAATTGAATCAGCGAGATGTAAACACAGTCAGTCGCTCAGTGTGAAATGCTGCACTTAGATGTCTTGACAGTGGCGGTGATGGGAACCAGGGGTTGTGATGTCTACAGTGCATTATATAGTAGAACATATAGTGCAGTGAAACACCCATACACACTAGTAGCTACATATATATAATGGCACCAATGTATATTCCAATCGGTGTCATTGCTATAAAGACTTCAATATAAAAGTTATACATATTTATACATATTATATATAATTTTTTTAAATATTTTTTTTTTGCCCACCACCACCCCCCCCTTTTTAGAGGACCAATGTTTATATATTTCTAGTATTACAAGTTTTCATTTAGTAAATGCAGTCATCGTGTAGAGGAGAATAAACATACAAACAAACAGGGATTAGCCTAGGAGAATAAAGGATAAGAAAAAAAAAGGGTAGAAATGAAAAAAACAAACAAACAAATAAACATAAGCACAAATACAAAAAACAAACTATCAAAAAAAAGAAAAAGAGAGAAGAGAAAACAGAAGTTATAATATTTTACCCTCAGAGAGTGCATTGAGCTAAAGCCATTATAATACCTAATATTAATATTTATTTGTGTGTGTGTGTGTGTGTGTGTGTGTGTGTGTGTGTGTATTAATATGTGACCACGAACATTCAGGTAGGGGCACCACAGAAAACGGAAAGAGTGTTAACAGTTACCAATCAAACTCAATGTAAAGCATCTGGAGCCTATTGGAATAACTGTTTATAAACATTTCATAGTTGTGTCAGTGGTCATGACAAGCTTATGTAGGTGTCCTCTGGCCTAATGAACTAAACCAGACAATAATGTATCTACGTGTGTCTGAGTTCAGTATGTTATAATAAACCAAAATCATAGTTAACATCAATAATAACTTGGGTAATATTTTTCATATCATCATCTTTTATATCTGCAATCATAAAGAGCCACATGAGCTGCTTCTCTAACAGGACTGAAGAAGATAATGTAGATGCTGAGATCTTGTTCTGATAAACAGGTTTGAAGGTTTTATAGCTCTTATATAAATATACATTCTCATTTTTAGATTTAAGTCAAATGTTAGTTTTAGAAGTATGTGTGTATGTGGGCTCCAACTTCATTATTTAAACTCATCTTTCAACACATGTAGACCAAAGAGTCTATAAAGTCTGTAAGTATAAAATGCCTAATTATAAACATACATATATTTCTGTCATTTTCCCATTTTCTGGACATTATTTAAAAACACCAGCTGCCTTTTACATGTAGCAGCATTTCAATGTATAAAGGTTTTATGATAAATGGACCAGTATGTATCTTTTACATTAAAAATGAGCAATGTTTTAATTATTCCTAAAAAGCTACTATTTCACAGATAAAACATTTTTGGCCGGCAGTGATAAAATATCTGCTTAATTACTAAAAAATAGCTTAAAATTACTATTAAACAAAAAAACCCTAAAAATAATACATTCGAAGCTCTGACATTTCCCTGAGGGACTAGAGGGTTGGTGGGGGTTTCTGGCAGGCCACATCAAAAGTCTTGCTGGGCCAACTTTGGCTTGTGGGCGCCACTTCTGGCAGCTTTGGTCTACTCTGCACAAACCACTGTTTATCTTTTGGCAGCATTTTTTGACTGAAATCTGTCAGTACAAAATGTAACTTGGTTGCAAATAAAGTCCAATTAATTATAGAATGATATTCTATAAATCTATACTGCTAGTCCAGGTCTACTGGCATAACCTGCTAGTCCAAGTCCATTATTTTCCAGAAGAATAATTTAATAAACACATAAAATTTTATAAAATTAACCAGCATTACCGTTTTTTACATGAAATAATTTTCAGTGCATTCATAGAAAATACATTTTAGCATCACTTTGCATCCAACATATCCAACAAAAACATATATATATATATATATATCAGAACAATAAAAAAAATGTACTTACTTTCTTAAATGTCATATGGCACAACCAAAAACCGACGACTTTTATTGTGACATGCCTTTATTTAAAAGAGGGGTACTGTGTCATAAAGTAGACCCCAACTGACAAGGGTACATTGCCAAGGTCAGTAGCCCTTTAATTAAAATACTTGGTTAAAACTACCATGTCAGGTGGTACAACCTCCTCAGGACAACCAAGAAGATGTGTAGTTATTATAATAATGTTTACTTATTTAAATGAAAGTGTGAGCTTAAACTCAAGGACGAAGGTTTCTACTGGTGTCTAAGTAGATTCGAAATTAGTCTTAGAGGTCAGGTGGTGCAACTATCAAGTCCAATGGTACAACCAATTACAACTAACTGAAACAGGCAATATAAAAGCTTTTTTATCCCAAACTATATCTAACATATCGTTGCTGTTTAAAGGAACCCAAGTATCTCCAATATAGCAACTTCACAGTAGAGGCCAAAAGCAGTTTTCACTTTTTCACTTTCAATGGAACCAGATTTTTTTTCGAAGTAATTTTGGAGCATTTCTATTGGTCCGTTCATTGTGACATTTTCACGCAATGTAAACGGCAGCTGTGGCTTTGAAATTCCGTAGAAAAATATTGTGAAAAATATGTTTTTCTTTGGACGTCGATGATATACGCTTGTGAATATACTTGCAGATTATATATATAATTTTATTACATTAACATTAATAATAATAATAATAATAATAATAATAATAATAATAATAATAATAATAACTCCTGCTTGATCATGGCTAGTGATGGGTCCAGTATCCCCATTTGGATGGCTTTGTTCTCTCCGCACGTCGCAAAGGGACTCTACATAATACATAACGCTGCGAAGCTCAGAAAGATGTTGCGAGCACCGCAGCTTGGGTTTCGTCATCCTAATCCAAACATGGAAATGTTTTATTCACTAATTACTGGAGCTAAAGGCAGTGAGGTTCCCAACTGCTGTTTATTGAAGTCTCCCACCGGTTTTGCCCCTCTTTCAATGTGGTATCAGTGCTCATGTGTGAAAGAGCAGTATGAATACTGGGTGCACGAAAGCGAGAGAGTTTCTTTCAATTTTGGTCTCATTTATATCTAAAGGCCTGAACGTATCCAGTAAGTGATTTAGTGTGCTTCACGGCGCTGAGTAGTATGAGTCATATAGTGACTTCAAAGTGGTTCAGCGTGAGAGGAACCCTCATGGCAGCGTAACCGACTACACTGATTCAGAGCACTCTTTCTTTTGTCCCGTTGATTGGAAGTAATATTCTTTTCACTTCTTTCTAATGTTCCAGGTCATTTTCTCCCGCTGCCTCACCACAGGAAGAGTTTTCCAGAGTTTAGGCATAGTTTTCCAGAGTTAGGGCATAGTCTACATATAGGACGTTTCCCTTACTCTTAGGTATTTGACTCAGTTCTGGATGGTTCTGATATTAAGTGGTGCAACCTATTGCAACTAACTGAAAGAAGCAACTACAGCTAACATATAGTTTCTCCAAAACAGCAAGTTCACATGTGAGGCCCAAAATCTTCTTTACTTTCAATGTAAGTCAATGGAACCAGAATGTTCAAGCTATTTTGGTGCGTATCTATTGGCCCATTCATCATGAAATTTTTACACAGTGTAAAAGGCGGCCATGGTAATGAAATGATTAAGTAAACTATGAGAAAAGGTCATTTAGTTCTATAGCATTCTCAATGAAATAGTTTGGTATGATCTTATGTACAGGAACTTGAACATGAACTACAATTAAAAACCCAGTTGCCCTTTATTTAAGTTAGAGTGGTTAAGTTTACCATGTCAGGTGGTACAACCTCCTCAGGACAACCAAGAAGATACAAGGTGCATCCGAAATCTCCTACTAGTCAGTAGGTACTAGATTAGAGTCAGTACACGCTGCTTGATCGGTAAACTAGTAGGTAATTTCAGTAGGTGAGTTTTAGTACCACACAATCTCAGACGTTCTACATCCACCATCCTACCAGCGTCCTGTGACGCAAGACGTCAGACCACCACCGTAAAAGTCCTGCTATTCATTTAAAAGCTCGTTTACTGACAGATTTAGATCTTTTAGTGACTCTGATCTGTGTTTTTATCTGATTATTTATTGGACGGTGTGGAGCTGGAGATCAGAGAAGATGAAACGGGAGGAATGTAATCATTGTTTATCTCAGCAGTAGCGCTAACTCCTGTAGCGGCAGTTCACTAGCAGTAGCTACGTACACACAGCTGACGTTCAGCTTTACACCGTTTATTTACTCCACTCTGAATTCATCCACGACTCCAGGTGAATCATGGGATACACAGTGTGCTGCATTCGTCTACATAAAAATGGCTGCTGATTCTACTACTCAATGCCTACTGAGTATTTAGACATACTAGCCTCGCTCGCCTACTGATTTACTACTGAGTATTCAGACATACTAGCCACGCGCACCTACTGATTTCACTACTGAGTAGTCAGACATACTAGCCGCGCTCACCTACTGATTCACCACTGAGTATTTAGACATACTAGCCGCACTCGCCTACTTATTTTACTACTGAGTATTCAGACATACTAGCCGCACTCGCCTACTGCGCCTACTGATTTACTACTGAGTATTCAGACATACTAGCCGCTCCTACTGATTTACTACTGAGTATTCAGACATACTAGCCACGCTCGCCTACTGATTTCACTACTGAGTATTCAGACATACTAGCCACGCTCCCTACTGATTTCACTACTGAGTATTCAGACATACTAGCCACGCTCTCTACTGATTTCACTACTGAGTATTCAGAATACTAGCCACGCTCGCCTACTGATTTACTACTGAGTATTCAGACATACTAGCCGCTCACCTACTGATTTACTACTGAGTATTCAGACATACTAGCCGCGCTCGCCTACTGATTTACTACTGAGTATTCAGACATACTAGCCGCACTCGCCTACTGATTTACTACTGAGTATTCAGACATACTAGCCGCGCTCGCCTACTGATTTACTACTGAGTATTCAGACATACTAGCCGCGCTCGCCTACTGATTTACTACTGAGTATTCAGACATACTAGCGCTCGCCTACTGATTTACTACTGAGTATTCAGACATACTAGCCACGCTCGCCTACTGATTTACTACTGAGTATTCAGACATACTAGCCGCTCGCCTACTGATTTACTACTGAGTATTCAGACATACTAGCCGTGCTCGCCTACTGATTTACTACTGAGTATTCAGACATACTAGCCGCGCTCGCCTACTGATTTCACTACTGAGTATTCAGACATACTAGCTGGGCTCGCTACTGATTTACTACTGAGTATTCAGACATACTAGCTGGGCTCGCTACTGATTTACTACTGAGTATTCAGACATACTAGCCGCGCTCGCCTACTGATTTACTACTGAGTATTCAGACATACTAGCCACGCTCGCCTACTGATTTACTACTGAGTATTCAGACATACTACCCGCGCTCGCTACTGATTTACTACTGAGTATTCAGACATACTAGCCGCGCTTGCCTACTGATTTACTACTGAGTATTCAGACATACTAGCCACGCTCGCCTACTGATTTCACTACTGATTTATAGACAACATAGTGCTATGATTTTACTGCTACATACACGAGCTGGCCAACACAAAGTAAGGATTTAAAGAAGCGAAGAATTGAGGCTGTGATTGGATAATTACTGCAGTGATTATAAGTGTTTCAGCTGGAGACTATTATTTTAGCCCTCACTGATGCAGTGAGTAGCCTCTCGTTTTTATGACCAAGCATGTGGCCCAACATATTTCAGTACCAAGATTTATCGGGTTTGGGGGCATCACATATGAACCTTAAGCCCATTGAAAGCCTTTGGGATGTGCTGGACAAGACTTTATGGACTCGAGAGCGATGGGAAAGGTCATGTGGTCTGATGAGTCCAGACTGACACTAATCCAGAGTGATGGGAGTGTCATGGTAAGAAGGGAAGCGAAGTGATCATGTATAGTGTCTACTGTACAAGCCACTGGAGTTATGATCGGGGGGGCCTCATCAGCATTATGTTGTAATAAAGTGAAGAACACCTGAATGACCAGGTTGTCCCACCAGTGGATTTTTTTTATTCTTTGATGGCACAACCATATTCCTGGATGACAATGCTAAGATTCATTGGGTTCGGGGGGGGGCATAAGGTATCATCTTCACACATGAAATCCTGACCTTAACCCCATTGAAAATCTTTGGAACATGCTGGTCTTTATGGACTTTAACATAAAGACTGGACTCGAGAGTGATGGGAACGGTCATGTGGTCTGACGAGTCCAGACTGACACTATTCCAGAGTGATGGGAGTGTCATGGTAAGAAGGGAAGCGCATGAAGTGATCATGCATAGTGTCCACTGTACAAGCCTCTGGAGGCAGTGTTATGATCAGGACAAGCTTCAGTTGGTCAGGTCGAGGCTCATCAGCATTATGTGGTCATAAAATGAAGACCACCTGAATGACCAGGTTGTCCCAGCAATTGATCTTTCTTATTTTCTTCCATTATGGAATGACTATATTCCAGGATGACAGTGCTGAGAGTCACTGGTTTCAGGGGGCATAAGAAATCTCCTTCACTCATGAAATCCTGACCCTGACCCCATTAAGAGTCTTTGGAATGTCCTGTAGAAGCTTTTACAACTTTTAAAAAACTCTGGCTGGTAGTAAATGTTGTGGCGTTGCTTAAAGTGGTGGGAACAATGTCTCAACGAATGCTCAGCCTAGGGTAAAGCTTAAGGTGGTCCAAGAAAATATTATGGATAGTGGTCATGGAAACAATGTGACTGTATTTCTGAGGCATCAAATTTTTGAGGTCAACTGACGGCCTGAATGATCAGTTTATCCCAGCAATGGATTTTTGGTTTCTTGATGGCACAATGACATTCCAGGATGACAGTCATTGGGTTCAAAGTCTTAAGAAGTCATCCATCATCTTGACCTTAACCCCATTGAAAGTCTTTGGCATGTGCTGGAGAAGATTTGACAGAGTGGTTCGATTCTCAGCCAAAGGTAAAGCTGAAGCTGGTCCAACAAAATATTACCTATTTGGTCATGGAAGAGATGTTACTGTGTTTCTGGAGGGTCAAATTATTGGCATCAAGCAATGAAACCAGTAAGTAGAAGCTGAAATGACTGGAACTGGGTTCAGAACTGTTCAGCACATTATTCACACCTAGAGCAGGGGTCACTAATTGGTGGACCGTGGTCTGGACACAGACGTTGTCCAGTGTGGACCCAAACTGATAATCTATTGAGAATGATTTAATGTTGACTATGTTCATTTTAGGTGGCGGAGCTTTTCTTGTCCTTACGGTATACGGGCTTTGTGGCTCAGTAGCCTCACAGACCAATCACATGCATTGTAAAATCACCAAAGGCTCCTCAGCCAATCAGATCTGTGCAGATTCTGGAGCGCAGCGCTGAACGGTATGTGTGATGTGTTGGTGTTTCAGTAGCTGATGGTATAAGATGCTGATACTAGACTACTTCAGTAAACAGGATACACCACTGACTCAGAACACATGTTAGAAATGATGATGGTCCAGACCTTGGCCTGAGGACATTTCCTCTAACTGGACCTTGTGAGTGGAGACTTCGTTTAAGGCTAGGCAGCATGAGAACTGGACATTGGTTCAATGGATGAAGGTCATGTGGTCCAATGAGTAAAGATTGATTCTATTCCAGAGTGATGGGCTGGTCATGGTAAGAAGGGGAAGCACAGGGTGGTCCAACAAGTGGTCCAACGAGAGTGTTTGCTGATGTGCTTTATATTAAAACACACTGGTGAACAGTAGATGTGATCTAATATAGTGCAACAAGTTGTTTTCATCAATGCTCATGCGAACGCATTGCTTTTTAGTCTGTTCTAAAGAGCCGAGCTTTGTGATAATAGTGTATGTGAGAAGCTCAGTGTGCACCCCTTCCCTGGAAAAGCACACATCCTGCCCCCTCGCCGTCCCACCCTGTTGCCTGCTCATGATGTTTATGGACTGTATGTTGCCCCTGGGCTTGTGTCCCTGCTCTCTGTGTTATTAGTGAGGCCCATGGGAGCATCCACTGAGCCAGAGAACACAGAGGCTGGGAGGGGTCTCCTGACTGTGTGCTATCTTTCAGCACAAACAACAATCCACACTTTCCTTCAGTTCAGTGGAAGCTTCGGTGATACGGTGTTGATAGTGGAAGCCCACTGAGTCCTGTGACTGAGCCTGAGCTGAATAGCAGCCACTGGTGAGGTGTGAGTAACCAGAGGGTCAGACAAATGTGCTCTGTAGCCTGTATGACTGGACGGTCAGTGGCAGTGGCTTAGTATATGACCAGTGGACTGTACAGGACAATAAAGTCTCTGTACACAGAGAGCTGAATAGTCCTTCAGTCCTAAATGTCTAGGTGTGAGGAGCAGCAGCAGCAGTACAGTGGGTTACAACCCCCACCCCAAAACACCAACTTTATGACAGACCTCCATTGTGGTGGTCAAGGAAAAGAACCAGACGTTGATGTCCAGCAGAATATAACCTTGCGTAGATCACAGGGCAGTGGCCACAATATTAGTATGAGAAGCTCAAATAACTAGAATGAATAAATATACGTTTTGATTGGCTGGATGAACAAGTCTTACAGTTTGGTCTTCGACTTTATTACAAACCCCCAACCACAATGGACTACTCAGGGGGTCCGTCTACGTTATATGTCCAATTATTTCATTTCAAGTCAAGCAATTAGAACATGTTTATAATAGAAAGTTACACAGAAGCTTCAACAACAACATCTAATATCATGTTTTTCAGTAATTTGGGTAATGGTACCAAATCTAAATGGCACCCAACCCTGACCAAGAGCGCCTCAGTGGTCAGAAAGTGACCACCAGTGAAGCACCAGTGGACAACAAAGCCACAAATTGTGCATCCACAGCCTGTAAGCACGAACAAGCAAGGTGAAGCCACAACACAGGGGTTTCAAAGTGACCAGCGAGTGCAGACGGCCGTTAGTTGGGCGGCTGGTTGGGTGATATCTAAGGACACTTAAGCTTGACCTGATGAAGTCCAGCGTCTGGCACTTCCTTTCTGCCTGATAACCTTTCGCTAAAAGCCTGAAACATGGGGGCGGCCGAGGCTCTGCTCTGCTCCGCTCCGGCTAAAGCATGAATGGAATTTGCCTACTCAGGCTTTCTCAATCCTGAAGTCATGAACTCTCGTTCTTCCGCACGAGCGTGACTCATTCCTGTCCAAACCTCTGGAACATGAGGTCCCTGCAGGAGCGCTCGCTGCGCCGTATCAGTGGGAGAGGCCTGCAGCCGGAATAGTGATGTGATTACTTAAGCATTTAAGCATCTGGCGCTGATCTACTCTTACAGTGTAGAGACGACGAAGGTGTTGAAGTTGTTCACACCTTAGAGGGGGGTTGTAAATGATTCTACTTGATTAAATGGTTATCAATCTGTTCTCTGATGCCTGAGACTTTATTTTATGATTGTGTTGAGAAGGTTGAATAGCTTCCTTAAAAAACATATTATTTAATTAAGCAGAATTTTTATATAAAAATTATATTGTATTATATTATAAAAAATTCATTTTATATGGAGATTCTATAACTTCATTCTATATTGATTTTATTGTGGTATTTTTTTATATTTTTTTAATTAATTAATTAAAGTGGCTTCATTAAGAAACCTATTATTTAATTAACAGACATATATTATATTATATTATATTATATTATATTATATTATATTATATTATAAAAACTTCATTTTATATGGAGATTCTATAACTTCATACTATATTGATATTGATTTTATATTTTTTAATGAATGAATGAATTAAAAATGGCTCCCTTAAGAAATCCAATTATTTAATTAACAAACTTTGTATATTATATTATATTATATTATATTATGTTATATTATATTATATTATATTATATTATATTATATTATATTATATTATATTATATTATATTATATTGAAATGTATTTTATATGTTGAATTCATGACTTCATTCTGGATAATATTTTTTTAACTAATCTATTAATTAAATTGTTTTTTTACACATTCTACTTAATAGTTATTAATATGTTTTGAGAAGGTTTGGACCCACATACTGGACACTGTATGCAAAATAGCTCTGTTAAGAATCCTTATTATTTAATTAAGCAGAAATTTGTATATAAAAAATCTATTCTATTCTATTATATTATATTAACTTCATTCATTCTTGATGCTAACTTTTATTATAATTTTATAAGAAGTTCATTCATGTTCTTAATTTTCATTATGGCTATTAATTTCATCAAAACTGTATAACATTTTATTGGAGCATCATTCTGGATAGTAATATATTATAACTGTATAACAACTTCATTCTAAATGCTAATTTTATAGTTTAATTCTAGATATAGTTTTTATTCTAAATATATTTTTATAATTAATTAATTAATTATTTTTTTTTGTGAGTGGTTCTGCATAATGAAATGCTCATGAATATATGATCTATTTATTTAATGGTAGTTTTTTTAATGGTAGAAAGGTTTTGACCACCATGCAGAACATTTTGTGGTGAAATAGCTCCTATAAGAAATCTTATAATTAAATTAAGCAGAAATTGAATGTCATGATAGTTGAACCGTCGTTCTGACATACTGCTGATTGTTGTTAATCAGATTTTGCTGTTTTGGAGAAAAGAGATGCCGGGCACCATCCGGGCAGGATTTCCTTCGACAAATGTTTCGAAGGCTGACGCTGCACTTTCCCCAAAAACATTACAGCAGTTTTTTTTGGAGTAGGCAAAACTGCTCTGTACTGAAATTGTAGGAAAGTGTGGTCATGTGAGAAAAAGGAACTAGTTCAGCAGTATTCAGAGTCGAGTATCCTTTATTTTTCGCCCTTGAGTGTCTGTTTGAGGTTTCTGAGGTTGAATGGTGTCTTTAAAGACGCCTGAAATGTTATATGGATGGTCACGGACAGCTTACTGCTCACCAGGGGTGTAAGAGGGAGGTGTAAGGGTCTGGATCAGTGGGGGGAACTTTCTCTGAAGTGCCTGTGGTTACAGCAGAAGTGACACGGAGGTCATATTTTTCCACTGGTTTAGGCCAATACTGTACATCAGTATTATTATAGTCTCTCCTTTCATACTGATTGTTATTAATATTTCCATCTAGTCTTCAAACATGTACATTCACTTACCATACCAACAGTGTTTTATTCAATATTAACTTTAAATATTACAAATTGTACCAAGAAACATATTTATAGGTGTTATATTCAGTATTTTAATCAATAATAATATAGTACACTGACCACTGATACAGTAGACTGACCACAATGAACAATCATAAAGACATTTATTATGAGTTCATTCAAGATCTATATTATATTATATTCATTTTGTTTTTATCTTAATATCTTAATAATATCTTCTTTATGGATATTAATTTAAATTAACATTTTTTTTCTTAATTTTTTAATTGGAAAGTCATTCTGTATCTGGATTATATTCTAGATGTTAATTTTAATATAACTTGTAAATTCTCAACATACATTTTATTAGAACTTCTAATATCCTAGAGCTTAATTTTATATGTTCATTCCAAATGTTAACTTAATTTTATTAGAAATTCTTGATATCTAGATATTCATTTGTGATCGATTTACCCTGGATATTAATTTTATTGGAACTTTATTAGAATTTACTAAAACTTTAATTTTCATTTTTATGGATTACCTTATATATTAATTTGTTATTTGATATTACTTTTATCACAGCCTTAATAATTAAATATATTTCATATTAATTATAATAAATGTAATTATAATTTCATACTGGATAAAGATATTAAGCAAATCTAAAGCTCCAGTCATTACTCTGTATATCTAAAATCTACAAGTGCTTCAGGTTTATGTGAATGACCTGAAATTCTGAAGTTGTAGAGCATATTAGAGCCTATTTTACAGATTTCCAAACTTTGCTGTGTAGAGTTCCACTGTGTCTAATGTCCAGACCCTGACGTGAAAGCGTTCCTCTGTCTAGACCGTGACTTATGTTTCCCCCAGTTCAGTATTTCAGTTTGACTCGTAGTCTCGGCAGGACTGCAGTGTCTGTTTGTCGGAGATGGAAAATGTGGTGGGGCAATCGTGGCCGACGCCAACGTCAACAAGACGAAACCACACTGCCTGCTCGTTCAGCAGCACAGGGAGGCGCTCAGTTCCTCCCAGCAGCCTCAGTGTGAGTGTCAGTGTGGGGTGAGAATGCCACAGGCCTGCGGCGGGGCAGAGCAGAGGGAGGCGGCTTTGGTCATTCACCGCCGCTACAGCTCAGTGCAAACAGCCGGGGGACGGGAAGGGAAAGCTGTGGATGTGATCATCTGCTGTTAGTTTAGGTGAGTGGAGGGTAAAGGATATTCTAGCTAGTGGGGATTTAAATTGAGGGAGAAAAATGATTTGAATTGATTGGAATATGAATATGAATGATGTTGCATTTGGTGTAGATGCATTGGTGTGATATTCCTATTAAAATAGAACTTTCAGACTACTGGGGCAGGGAATGTTGGCCTGTATGCAATGCCTTATTGTTGGTGCACGCTATAATACGGTTCATGTGAGTGTAAGGCAAGTGAGGACAGTGTAAGTTCATTCAAATGAGCTGCTATGGGCTGCTTTACTGCCCAACAGGAATGCAAACGGACCCGCAGTGGACAGAGCAGCTCCTATGTTACTGCAGGTCATGCATTTAGTCCTCCTCTGTGTTGTGAAATCCTGTGAAATGTGCTGTTCAGGGGTCAGCGTGACCTTTTATCTCAAAAGCAGCTATTTGTAAATCCCATTACACGGTATTTATTACAGTATATAGCCTCTGTCCAAAACAGAAGTCTCCAAACTGCTAACTTTACAGGAGAGGCCAAAAACCTTCTTTAGGTGCCATGTAAGTTAATGGAAAAGGTTTATTTCCATAGCAGTTTTAGAGCATTTTCATTGGTCCAATCATTAGGAAATTTTGACATGACGTAAAGGACCACAGTAGAGGTCAAATTATGCAGAAAAGTAAAAATCACAAAAAATTGAGCAAGGTTTTCATTGGATGGCGGAGATACTGTATAAGTGAACTACCGATTAGCGCCCACTTGGGTGATTCCATGTCCTCGAGTAGCAGTATGGACTCCAAATGGGTTTTAATGCTGAAAAAAGCCCAGAGATACGCAGCTCTGACCGCTCTGGTGTTCGCATGGTCAGCTTGCTAGCGTGCTAGCAGTCCAGTATAGCTGCTCTGTGCTAGCCTGCGTCCTTGGCTGTACAGTAAAAACTGTGAGCAGCAACAGGAAAAGAAGTTCTTTCCCCTTCAGGGTGCTGGGTTTAAAGTTTTCTGGAAGTGCTTACTCAGTAACCTTGAAGCGTAACAGCTGTGAGAGAAGAATTTAGCTGGAATTCCAGTAGCCGTGACCACCCAGGCCCAGGTGTAACCCTTCGACCCCTTGGGGATGTATTTCAGTCTGTAATGCTTCATTTCTTCAGCAAAG
This sequence comes from Megaleporinus macrocephalus, assembly GCA_021613375.1. NCBI lineage: Eukaryota > Metazoa > Chordata > Actinopteri > Characiformes > Anostomidae > Megaleporinus > Megaleporinus macrocephalus. The sequence continues at coordinate 43,645,364 of CM038718.1, forward strand.
TAATCAGCATTTCTTTCGTTTTAAGGCTGAATTGGTTGCTGTTAACACAAGATTACTGAGTCGTTCCATTTAGAACATTAGCCAAATGCTAATTAGCATGTTTTCAGTCAGGTTTCTTGTCCGTCGTTGTTTCAGTTACTTATAGCTTTTAACTAAAACAGGCAATTTCTAGAGTTTCTCTTCCTCATAGCACTGAACACTGAATGCTGGCTAATATCAGTTCTACACTTCCAGACTGTAGTTCATCTGATTCTCTGTATACTTTATTACTCTGTTCTTTAATGATCAGGACCCCCACAGGACCACCACAGAGCAGATACTATTAGGGAGGTGGATCATTCTCAGCACTGCAATGACACTGACATGGTGGTGATGTGTTAGTGTGTGTTGTGCTGGTGTGAGTGTATCAGACACAGCAGTGCTGCTGCTGAGAATCGTCCACCAACCAAAACTATCCAGACAGCAGTGTCCTGTGGGCGGCGTCCTGTGTCCACTGATGAAGAACTAGAGGAACACAAACTGTGCAGCAGCAGATGAGCTACTGTCTCTGACTTTACATCTACAAGGTGGACCAGCAAGTAGTAGGAGTGTCTAATAGAGTGGACAGTGAGTGGACACAGTGTTTACACACTCCAGCAGCAGCACTGCTGTGTCTGATACACTCACACCAGCACAACACACATACACTAACACACCACCACCACGGCAGTGTCACTGCAGTGCTGAGAATGACCCACCTCCCTAATAGTATCTGCTCTGTGGTGGTCCTGTGGGGGTCCTGATCATTAAAGAACAGAGTAATAAAGTATACAGAGAATCAGGTGAACTACAGTCTGCAAGTGGAGCTCCTGTATGGTCAGTGGAGCTGATACAGTGGACAATAAATGTATATACAAGGTGAGTTCGAGATTGTATATGTCTAAGCCTTATACCTAGACAGTGAAGTATATAACACAGTGCAGTGCAGAGGTAGTGGCCCAGACAGGAACTCCTATAAAGCTGTATCATTCTAAGTGCTGTAGTGCAGTGAATGCGATGGTGCTGCCTAACTGTGGGTGACACTGCCCCCTAGTGGGCCAGCGTAAAGATGTGGCTGCAGGCCCTATCTAATCTCCAGAGCCCTGATTAACAGATGCAAAAGCACTTTACAGTGCAAATTGCACTATAATGGGAAATTATGTAAAGGACGAGCCGGGCAGCGCGCCAGAAAAGGAGGGGTGTGTACCGTCTCTCTCACTTCACGGCTCTCGCTAACAGCGTCTGGACATATTTGCCCATTTCATTTCAGAGCTGCTGCTGTGGTGACGGTTCACACGCTTTTCTTCTGGAATTTGGAGAAAATGTTTGTTTTATATTAAAAAAAAAAGTATATGATAATTAATTTCGCTTGTTTACTCGCTCCAGGGAGCTTAGAGTTTATTTTAAGCACTGCTGTCAGTGTCACTGCAGTGCTAAGAATGACCCACCATCCTCATAATACCTGCTCTGTGGTGGTCCTATGGGGGTCCTGACTATTAAAGAACAGGGTAAAGGAGTATACAGAGAATCAGATGCAGAAATAGTCACTATCCGAAGAAAAAAAGAATTTTCAATATAATTTTTTTGTGATACATTTAAATACGACAGCTGCTCTTTTGATCCACTCGCACCAGCACAACACACTAAAGCTACACCACTACCACGTCAGTGTCACTGCAGTGCTAAGAATGACCCACCATCCTCATAATACCTGCTCTGTGGTGGTCCTGTGGGGGTCCTGACCACTGAAGAACAGGGTAACTGAGTATACAGAGAATCAGATGCGGAAATAGTCACTATCCATAGAAAAACATAATATTCCTTTTTTTTTTGATCGACTCGCACCAGCACAACACACTAAAACCCCACATCATTGTCACTGCAGTGCTGAGAATGACCCACTATCCTCATAATACCTGCTCTGTGGTGGTCCTGTGGGGGTCCTGATCATTAAAGAACAGAGTAATAAAGTATACAGAGAATCAGATGAACTACAGTCTGTAAGTGGAGCTCCTATGTGGTCAGTGGAGCTGATATAATAGACAATGTGTGTAGACACAATGTAGGTGGACCTAATATAGTACAGTATGGGGGGCTCTTCCTGACCCTCCCAGGACTCACCACACTAACATGCTACACTAAGAATGAAAGCAGTGAGCGTGTATTGTTTGTATTGCTGTAGCCGGTATTGAGAGCTGAGTGCAGTGTTAGTAGTACGTCAGCAGGTGGAGTCGCTCCTGCTTTCTGTCCCTGTGTGTGTGTGTGTGTGTGTCCTAGTGTCGTCCGGAATGCTGTGTCATGTGCTCGTGCTGTGCCTTGTTTATTTTTTTCTCTCCATGGCCACACAAGGCCTCTGGGTATTCCTAGCTTGCTGTTGAGTAACTGGCTCATGACTCATGTTCTATTTGCCGTTTAGATATAAAGTCAGGGCGCTCGTGAAATTCAGGAGAGATCATTGTGTTGCACCGCTGGAGCTTCATATCTCACACAGTTATGTGAGCAGTAATAAGTAGGAGTGTCCATTCTGAGTGTATATGTTATTTCTGTATATGTTCTTAGCACTATAGGCAAAGGTAAGCAGCTCCTGAGGCATGCGGTCCATATTGGTATTAAATAATTGGTTTCCAGTTCATATATATATATATATATATATATATATATATATATATATATATATATATATATATATATATATATATATATATAGTCGCTGTCCAAAGGATGTATGTATCTCAAAGGTATCTCAACTTTTGTTGCATATTATTTCTTTACATCACTTGAACGCAGCAGCTGCCTTTTTTATATTGTATGGAAAGCTTATGATGAATGGAGCAATAGAAAAAAAAAAAAGCTTGGAAACAATTTTGGTTTGGTTGACTTACATTGAAAGTACAGACAGTTTTAGAAAATCCTGGTTGTGTCTCAAACCCTAGTGAGTGTCTAAGTAGGCTGTCTAGGTAGGCAGCTGTTTAAGTAGCAGCGTTCTCTCCTCATAAAATGACAGGTTTAGCTCATTTTAAGCAAACCTTAGAAGCACCAGCCAGTATATGACTAACAAACACGGCTTTGAACAGTTAATAAAATAAAAGTCCTCATATTGTTACTGTCTAAAGAAAAACCTGAATCTCTTTCTTTGTTGATACCAACAGCTGCTCTTGCTATCCTGTGATGGTTTCATTATGAATGGACCAATAGAAATGCTCCAAAATCACTTAAAGTTAAGAAAGTTTTTGTTTTTTTCCTGTAAAGTTACTTTATTTAAGATCCTTTTTTTTCTTTATGCGGCAATATTTTCATTAAAACCCAAATATTTGTATAGTTTTTAGACTTTGGGACACAAAACAATAGAATCTATCTGCTCACCATGTGGACATGAGGGACAGGGATGCAGTCTCACTTTGGAAATTTGGCAAAACTCTTTCGGTTTTGTTAGTGGCGCGAAAACATATAACAACTTTTTAATAGTGTTTTATTGTAAAAAATAAATGATAAATCTGTTTTTGTTGTAAAGTTTAGTTTAAAATAAATCCAAAAATACTAAAAGTTAAATGCAACATGTTCACACCTGTAGATTTAGGGGGTAGAGTTCAGGACGGCCACCTCCCAATAGAAAGAACCTCATGAATGATGGCCACAAGCCCAGAGTCTGTCCAGATGTGTGTCCTAAAGACCCAGAATTCCCTCCTGTATGTTTCTTGGTAGTGTTTATGTTCTTTGCTGGCAATCTTTTAGGCCTGTGATGAAGATTGATGTTATCTCTGAATGCCAAACGTTGAAAAACCCTGCAGCTCTGCAATGCAGTGTAATGTGTGCTTCACAAAAATGGCACTAATTAGCAAAAATAAACATTAAACTTGGTTTGAAATGCTTTATTTCTTCTGCGCATTGATGTTCTTAGAGGCTGTGTTGTTGGTTTCTCTCGGATTTGTTTGGAGAAGTTCTTCAAAGGATGTGCTGACCCTTGGTGACTCAGCGAACTCTGCTTTGACCCTCAGCCGGGCATTGATATATGATACATGACAGTGGAGTAAACTCAGGGCCCAGTGTTCTGAGTTCTGAGCATTTAGCCAGTTTTGTGCACAAATCAGACGCGCCCTGTCCAAGTAACAAGTACGAAATTGGCAGATGAGCCTAAAGGTGCAGCTTATGATCTAGAAGCAAAGGACATAGCACAATGTGCTGCAGGGTTGCCAGATTGAGTAGTAGTTTTGACCCTGATCTGTCCAAAAAAAAAAAAAGTATCTCGCTGATGTTTCACTTTTATTTTTAAGCATTAGCAAATAGTTAAGCTGCTGCTAGGTGTCTCGGATGGTCTTTGTACAGTCGTGCAAATAATTTAAACTATAAAAGTGCAAACTAAAGCAATGTGAGGAATGAGGGATGAATAAATGAAAAGTAGAGGAGTGTGGGTCAGTGTGTTTGGGGCTCTGCTCTGAGCGAGTGCAGGCAGTTTGGAGGCTGTAGGTTGAATAAAACCGTAATGTTTGCTGCGCTCAAAAATGAATGGGACTCTATGGGGAAAAGGAGGGATGGAAAAAAATGACAAACAGATGAGTGTGGGTCAAACCAGTGTTGCAGTCATGGTCGAGGGTCCGCCCTGAGTCAGTGTATGTGAAACAGTGTCTGTCGATTAAGCAGAAGTTCAGTAGATTGGTGTGTGCTTTTCCATCCTATTCATTCTCTATGGGAAAAAATCTGTGTGTATATATATATATATATATATATATATATATATATATATATATATATATATATATTACAGGACATATTTTAATATGGGGATAAATTGGGCCTATTATATGTTTCAGCTGCATTATTACACAATACAGTGTATTAATTTTCTATTCATTCTATTCATCAAAAACACTAATGACCCAATCTGGCAACACTGCTCTCATGCAAAACATAGGGGATTCTATGAAACATAGGGTGGAGATATTACAAGTGTGGCTGTTTACTTATTTCAGTTTGAGTGACTTTCCTCCAAGGTGTATATTTGCATTAGGGTCTCATATCGGGGGTCACCTGTGCTCGTACGTACATCTGCCTCTTCATGTTCATGAATAAACAGGATGGACGTTTATTCCAATGTTAGTGCTATTAAACTGTAACGTTGCCTGAACTGTCCTGCGTGAGCTTCCGTCGTCCCTGCTGATGTGACATTCATTCCAGAAGAATTGAATTGAGTTAATCATCTCTCATTGTCTTCTGACAGCGCATTTCTTCCATTGTATCTCTCTCGCTCCCTCCACAAGCCCCTGCTCCGCAGATCGGGATGCAGCCCAGGCAGATAATTCACTCTAAATGAATTTCACCACCTTCGCTCTTATCAGAAATGAGGATGCTATACAGGATGTCTCCTGCAATATAATCACTTTCATTAGCATGTGGAGGACAGGAGGGATTGTGTACGGCGCTGTTGACACTTTATGTCTTCATTATGCTTTTATTATTATGTAAAAACAGCCAAAGGAGCTACGTAGGGTTTTGTGTTGGAATAGTATCAAAGGCTGGATCTTCAGATGAGCTGATGGTGCTGACCCTATAGCTAGGGGTTGGTGATATGATAATATTGTATTGATATTGTAATAAATTATGTCCCAGTACACTTTTCTGAGCATATTGTGGATCGTCAGTACCTAAAGAACTCTGGCTAAATACATGTTTAGCATAATTAGTCCTGGATAAATGGATGCTAGGCTGATTAAGTACGTTTGGGCCTAGTGGAAAGTTCTGAATATGGCTTTAAGAGTGAAACCTTGAACATCTTCCTATATCTCACGCTGCACAAGTGCGTTCATTAGACTTGTAGAGTGAAGACTGAAAGCGATCTGATGCGGATGCGATGCACTGAGGGCCTGGGGGGGAAGCTGTGGACAGAGTTGTGGTGATCTTTGATCTTCGGTTGTGTCCTCAAGGTCCTGGAAGCAAACACATCTGTTCCAGCTTTCCCTTCCCCATCAGAGGCACATCCTCTAATTACTGTCACTTCCTGCTCATCCGTACAGACCCGGCCGAGTTCGGATTACAACAGAAACACTCGGCAGTTCTGAGGAACGCTCTGAACACTCCTGCCTTCTACCGCCAACCCCCCAATCCCATTCCAGAACATTCCATCTCCTCCTACTTTCTTTCCAAAGAATGCTGTTGTATCTAAGCATGACATCATCTCTCTTAATCGCTTCCAGTCCAAGCTGCCACACGTTACGCTCTCGTTTTTACTCTCCGTCTGCCGTCGTCCCATTTGCAGCAAAGGCGGGAAAAAGGCGCATGACATCACCGGGCGATGGCTGCTATTTAGGCCGCTCCGCCGGGCCTGGTGGGCCGAGCGTGGAGCTATAGCTTATGAGCGTTTTTTTTCTTTCTTTCTTTCTTTCTTTCTTTCTTTCTTTTTTCCGAACCTGCTGGTTTGCGTTAACACATTCATCCCTCCCTTGTGGGCGAGGGCCCCCTCTTTTTCATTTCATTTTTCTTCCCTTTGTTTTTCTAAGGCCAGGCGGCGGCTAGAGGCCCGGCGTGAGCTGCTGGAAAAATCTCCACTCGCATTCCTGCTGGAAAGTTGAGGCTCGCGCTGTAGTTGTTCGAGAGGCGCTGCCGCTCTGAAGCTTAAATGATGCAGGAGTAATGGAGGGCTTAATACGCAGCCGCTTGGGGGGTTTAGTTCTCTCTCAGGCACGTGCGTTGGACCGGAGCGGAGCTTTTTATGCACGCTCAGAGACTCAGAGGCACTGTCCAGTTGGAATCCTCGTCCAAGACATTCTCGTTTAGCTCCAGCCAAAAGCCGTTTTTTTGGACTACAGCAGTTGCTTGGAGGACGTCGAGCGCATGAGTGTGCTTGTTTGCAGTCCAGTAAAAAACAAGTACTGTTATTATATCACAGTTGTTATACAAGAGGATATGAATTCCTCTAAATCCTGAGCTTATTACCTTCTAAAGTTTAGTAGGCAGTAATTACATGGAAATCAATGCAAACTAGCTACATGGGCCCTACATGGGTTAAAGATGGGCTGCCACTTGGGTCCCCTTTAGGCAACCCAGCTGGGGCCCACAAAGATTTGTCCATTGGCTCCATATGAGCCCCTTGTGTTTGTTTGCCCATTAATGGATTGTGTGCCACTAATGGAGTCAATCTGGGCTGCTAGTGAAACCCATGTAAGCAATCATCCACTGGCCCCGGAGGCAAAACAGATAACTTTAACCCTACTGGGACCACAGATGTAGCCTAACTGGGCCCTACAACAGTGACCCATATGGTGCCCACAACTGTAGCGTAACTGGGGCCCACAATGGCAGCATAACTACGCCCCACAATGGTAACCCACCTGGGACCCACATCTGTAGCCTAATTGGGTTCTGGTCCATAACTGTAAGCCAGCCTGGTCCACAATTGTAGCCTAACTGGAGCCCATGACTGTAACCCAAATGGGGCCCACAAACTGACCCAACTGAGGACCGAAAGTTATAACCCAACTGGGGACGAACATTATAACCCAACTGGGGCCCACAAACTGATCCAACTGGGGACAAAAGTTATAACCCAACTAGGGCCCAAAATTATAACACAACTGGGGCCCACAAGCTGATCCAACTGGGGACGACAGTTATAACCCAACTAGGGTCCAAAATTATAACACAACTGGGGCCCACAAACTAATCCAACTGGGGACAAAAGGTATAACCCAACTAGGGCCCAAAGTTATAACCCAACTGCGGCCCACAAACTGACCCAACTGAGGCCCAAAGTTATAACCCAACTGGGGCCCAAAATTATAACCCTACTGCGGCCCACAAACTGACCCAACTGAGGCCCAAAGTTATAATCCAACTGGGGCCCAAAGTTATAACCCAACTGGGGCCCACAAACTGATCCAACTGTGGACGAAAGTTATAACCCAACTGTATCTCCAATCAAAAAGCCACTAGAAGCCCACGTAAAACCCATACAGCCCAGAATAAACCCATATGGGGCCCACAACAGCAGGATCTCAAAAACATCTTTCCATCTTAAAATCTGCCCTTCTCCATGAATCATGGGATTTCTCTGTGATGCATTTGTTTGAGTATTTGATATATGTGAACTATTAAGGCTGAACTGCCAATGGGGTCTCCTTTAGGCAGCCCAGTTGGGGCCCACAAAGATCGGCTCCAGATGGGCTCTCTGTGTGTTTTTCCTTGTGGGCCACTAATGGGGCCAATCTGGGCTGCAAGTGGGGCCCATCAAGTGATCCAGTGAGAGTGACATACTACAAATTTGAGCAGTAAAGCACATAAATAAGAATATGTCACATAACAGTTGTGCTTTATGGCTACTCTGATTGAACAAATCAATAATAAGCTCTTACTGACCTGAGCTGTGCTCTCACATAGTGCATCCAGCAGGAAGGGAAGCCTCATCCATCATACAGCGCCAACAGTGATCATCACACATGAACAGCTCTGGTTCTACATCCTGAACCTGATGAATGGTGTTACTGCTGCAGATGCATGTGTGATGTAACTCCTCTGATGGCAGGTTTACAGATCCAGGGAACCTAAATCTGTGGGTTCTTTTTAATCATCATCAACACTGTTCCTTCATCCCTTCATTGCTTTATCATCACCAACACTGTTCCTTCATCCCTTCATTCCTTTATCATCACCAACACTGTTCCTTCATCCCTTCATTCCTTTATCACCACCAACACTGTTCCTTCATCCCTTCATTCCTTTATCATCACCAACACTGTTCCTTCATCCCTTCATTCCTTTATCACCACCAACACTGTTCCTTCATCCCTTCATTCCTTTATCACCACCAACACTGTTCCTTCATCCCTTCATTCCTTTATCATCATCAACACTGTTCCTACATCCCTTCATTACTTTATCATCACCAACACTGTTCCTTCATCCCTTCATTCCTTTATAATCACCAACACTGTTCCTTCATCCCTTCATTACTTTATCATCACCAACACTGATCCTTCATCCCTTCATTCCTTTATCATCACCAACACTGTTCCTTTATCCCTTCATTCCTTTATCATCACCAACACTGTTCCTTCATCCCTTCATTCCTTTATCATCACCAACACTGTTCCTTCATCCCTTCATTCCTTTATCATCACCAACACTGTTCCTTCATCCCTTCATTCCTTTATCATCACCAACACTGTTCCTTCATCCCTTCATTCCTTCATCATCACCAACACTGTTCCTTCATCCCTTCATTCCTTTATCATCATCAACACTGTTCCTTCATCCATTCATTCCTTTATCATCACCAACACTGTTCCTTCATCCATTCATTCCTTTATCATCACCAACACTGTTCCTTCATCCATTCATTCCTTTATCATCACCAACACTGTTCCTTCATCCATTCATTCCTTTATCATCACCAACACTGTTCCTTCATCCATTCATTCCTTTATCATCACCAACACTGTTCCTTTATCCCTTCATTCCTTTATCATCACCAACACTGTTCCTTCATCCCTTCATTTCTTTACCATCACCAACACTGTTCCTTCATCCATTCATTCCTTTATCATCACCAACACTGTTCCTTTATCCCTTCATTCCTTTATCATCACCAACACTGTTTCTTCATCCATTCATTCCTTCATCATCACCAACACTGTTCCTTCATCCCTTCATTCCTTTATCATCACCAACACTGTTCCTACATCCCTTAATTCCTCTATCATCACCAACATTGTTCCTTTATCCCTTCATTCCTTTATCATCACCAACACTGTTCCTTCATCCATTCATTCCTTTATCATCACCAACACTGTTCCTTCATCCATTCATTCCTTTATCATCACCAACACTGTTCCTTCATCCCTTCATTCCTTTATCATCACCAACACTGTTCCTTCATCCCTTCATTCCTTTATCATCACCAACACTGTTCCTACATCCCTTAATTCCTCTATCATCACCAACATTGTTCCTTTATCCCTTCATTCCTTTATCATCACCAACACTGTTCCTTCATCCATTCATTCCTTTATCATCACCAACACTGTTCCTTCATCCATTCATTCCTTTATCATCACCAACACTGTTCCTTCATCCATTCATTCCTTTATCATCACCAACACTGTTCCTTCATCCCTTCATTCCTTTATCATCACCAACACTGTTCCTTCATCCCTTCATTCCTTTATCATCACCAACACTATTCCTTCATCCATTCATTCCTTTATCATCACCAACACTGTTCCTTTATCCCTTCATTCCTTTATCATCACCAACACTGTTCCTTCATCCCTTCATTTCTTTACCATCACCAACACTGTTCCTTCATCCCTTCATTCCTTTATCATCACCAACACTGTTCCTTCATCCATTCATTCCTTTATCATCACCAACACTGTTCCTTCATCCATTCATTCCTTTATCATCACCAACACTGTTCCTTTATCCCTTCATTCCTTTATCATCACCAACACTGTTCCTTCATCCCTTCATTCCTTTATCATCACCAACACTGTTCCTTTATCCCTTCATTCCTTTATCATCACCAACACTGTTTCTTCATCCATTCATTCCTTCATCATCACCAACACTGTTCCTTCATCCCTTCATTCCTTTATCATCACCAACACTGTTCATACATCCCTTAATTCCTCTATCATCACCAACATTGTTCCTTCATCCCTTCATTCCTTTATCATCCCTTACATTGTACATTTACATTTACTTCATAATCCCACATCATTCTTTCAGCACTTTATTATGGAAATCATAGAGCACTGCATTTTTGGGAAGTCTCAGTACCCCACCAACCGACCCACAGAAAAAAAATGGAAAAGAACAGGAATGTTGGCTACAGGCTCCTGAACCGGACATGTCAGGAAACATGAGTGAACATCTTAGTGTTACTGTACTGAATTAAACCCAGACCCAGACCATAAATCCACAGTACATAACAGGTGGTTGGAAATTTACACCGGGAAAGGTGTCAGTCTCAAGTCTTTATCATAAACAGACACAAGCTAATCATCTGTTTTCACCTCAGCTCATCCCAGATGGTCCGAAAGACGTGTGCTGTGGTCATGTGATCACTTTTCAGCATAATGTTCATAAAGTCTCTATGACTAGTGTATAAAACGAGCTTGTGCTGGTTGTTGCCTACTATTAAAAATTAATCGATCTCAAATTTCTTGGCTTTAATTTCCAATTTTTTGTCAGTTCCAATTTTAGCCGATCCTTCATTAAGAGCTATATTTGTTAGCATATGGAGATTTTCACGTCTCAAAATTTAAAAATACAAGAGGTTTCAGTTCAAACTAGGTTCTTTAATGAGCCTCTGACTAAAAATGAAGTCCAAGTGAGCGAATAGAAAAGGAAGAATATCCTGTGTTAGGCACCTGTAGGTTCTCACATATCAATATAGGGTAGCTGGAAATTATTGGGGGAGTCACAGTGGTGCGGTGGGTAGCAGTACAGGCCATGGGTTTGATTCTGTATAGAGTTTGAGTGTTTTCCTGTGTCCTGTGTTACTCCGGGTACTCCGGTTTCCTCCCACAGTCCAAAGACATGTAGTCAGTTGAATTGGAGATACTAAACTGCCCCCTAGGGGGGTGTTTGTATGTGAGAATAGGTGTCTGCCCTGTGATGGACTGGTGGCCAGTCTGTGGTGTTACCTGCCTTCCACCCAATGAGCGCTGGTATATACTCCAGCTCTTTGTCCGGGTTGGATTCCCGGTCCGGGTGGTTCTGTGTGGAGTGTGTATGTTCTCCCCGTGTTTGAGTGGGTTCCTCCGGGTACTCCGGTTTCCTCCCACAGTCCAAACACATGCATGTTAGGATCCTCACTCTGAACTGCTGTAGGTGTGTGTGTTGGCCATGCAATGGACTGGTGACCTGTCCATGGTGTACCCCACCTTCGCCCGATTACCCTGGGATTGGCTCCAGCCCCCCATGACCCCGACCAGCGGGGACCAGGCAGAAGATAATTGATGGATGGATAGTTTTTTTTGGAATTGTTCCACAAGCTTGTCACTGTGAAGAACTTCAATGCTGAGTAAAAATGACCAGCACAGAACTGAATACATGAGACCAATAAGATGGCCAACTGGACTACAGCTGAGCTTTGTACTCTCTGCTACCTGACGCCCGAGACCCTCTGCAGCCTCTGAACTTCTCCTGAAGTCGTTCAGAGTTGAAATATTTTGTGATTCTTATGAATCTACTATTTGATTTTTAACATTAGAGGCAGTCGTGGGTTGAAGCTCAAGCAACCAGCCTTGTGAGCCTTGTTCAATCCCATTAACTGATAGGACATGACTGAAGTGCCCTTGAGCAAGACACCTAACTGCTCCCTGGGCACTGTGGATGGGGCTGACCTCCCCTCTGGGCAAGTGTGCTTACTGCCCCCTAGTGTGTGTATATGTAGGTGTTTTTACTGCACGAATGGGTTCAATGCATGAGTCTAATTCCTCTGTGTTCGTACAATATTCGTAAATTCAGAATTTTCAGAACTGCTTGACTGTCCCCTTACATGTATTGCGCAACACTCCATTACGTGAGGTGGTTCTCACACTAAATATCTGTCACTGTCCTGATTCTCCAGGCTGGCCCCTCATAACTCCTGCTATAACAATAATTATGACGGGGTCCCAAATCGCTATTAAAACAACATGCCAGACAGCTTACAAAGCCAATGACTCATTCTGACGCCTGTTATTAATATGCTTTCCTCTATTACTTTGCCTCTAGTGCTCTCTCTCTCTCTCTCTCTCTCTCTCTCTCTCTCTCTCTCACCCCAGCGGAGCGTATTAAATGAAAAATGCACGCTTCCGAGATGAAAAGGAAATTAGACAAACGCGAGCATAAGTACGATGTTCCGTCACCGAGACTTGGGCGAAAGTGAATGAAGTAATCATAAGCAGGCCGTGAACGGGCCCCGTTCCTGGAAGGAGAGCCGAACCGGGTTTGGATGGCGGCTGTAAATCTCGGCGCTGATTGCTCAGAGCTGTGTCGCTGGGGCTCTTCGTGTAGATTGAGTGGAAACCTCATCAGTCGGGAATACGTTGGGATTTGAAGGCGCATATAAGCCTCCCATGTTTTAAGGTACCTCCCATGGTTCCTCCACACGGGGTACTCTGGGGGGGAAAACAGAGGCCTAAGTGGACTGGAGGCCTGGGTCGTCCTCGTGCTGGGATTAAGTGTGGTCGCTCCGGGTTTTGAGACTAATTCAAGTTCACTTTTTCCGTGAAGCCAGCCAAGATGGCGTCAATGTGGGGGAAACAAGTGTTCGGTTGGCGTTCTTGTTTTGTTATTCAATAAACTTCCAGGGCAGAGATCCCCTTCAGATCTTGAAGGGGATCAAGCTTGAATTCCTGATCATAAACCGAGGCGAAACCAGGGTTCAGACACTGGTAGCACTTGAGCTTCTGAACCACATGCCTTGTATTTGAAAATACTCCATACAGTTTCAATGGGATTCCAGTCAGGAGGCATCTTCACCTGCTTTAGAAACCAGACTGGAGTTCATTCCCATTCTTTTCTTTTCTCTTTCCTTTAGTGTGTTGCAGCTCTTCTGTACATGTAAACCTTCTGCACAGTAGCAGCATGAGCTCTGGAGCTGCCTAAAACGCCTGGTCATTACAAGGTGACATCATCTCGTAACATCAGCCTTGTGAAGGTGGTTCTAACTTGTTTTACCAGACTTTCAGGATCGGACTCTGGCTCAAACTGATATAGCAGAACTGACAGTATTGTAAGAACAGATACAGCAGTGTCTAGACAAAGCTTGTAGCAGCATGAGCTCTGGAGCTGCCTGAAACGCCTCGTCGTTACAAGGTGACATCATCTCGTAACTCCAGCCTTGTGAAGGTGGTTCTAACTTGTTTTACCAGACTTTCAGGATCGGACTCTGGCTCAAACTCATATAGCAGAGCTGGCAGTATTGTAAGAACAGATACAGCAGTGTGGAGACAGAGCTTGTAGCAACATGAGCTCTGGAGCTGCCTGAAACGCCTCGTCGCTACAAGGTGACATCATCTCGTAACATCAGCCTTGTGAAGGTGGTTCTAACTTGTTTTGCCAGACTTTCAGGATCGGACTCTGGCTCAAACTGATATAGCAGAACTGACAGTATTGTAAGTAGTGTGGAGCTCTGGAAACTGACCAGTCAGAGCACAGTGAATGAATTGAGCTCATTTGGAGGCGGGGCTTAAAGACACAGGAGCTCTAACAGAGCGTTTCAGACGGAGGGGCCCCAATGATACATTGATTTATTTCTTGAATCTTTCAGTGCCGCTAGAAAGTTTAAACTTAAACACCTCAGTGTCCCTGCTGGACTGAGAATCGTCCACCAACCAAAACTATCCAGACAACAGTGTCCTGTGGGCGGCGTCCTGTGTCCACTGATGAAGGACTAGAGAACACAAACTGTGCAGCAGCAGATGAGCTACTGTCTCTGACTTTACATCTACAAGGTGGACCAGCAAGTAGTAGGAGTGTCTAATAGAGTGGACAGTGAGTGGACACAGCGTTTAAACACTCTGATCTATCTCATCCACTCATACCAGCGCAACACACACTAACACAACCCGTCAGTGTCACTGCAGTGCTGCTAATGATCCAGCACCCAATTAATACCTGCTCTGTGGTGGTCCTGTGGGGGTCCTGATCATTAAAGAACAGAGTAATAAAGTATACAGAGAATCAGATGAACTACAGTCTGTAAGTGGAGCTCCTGTATGGTCAGTGGAGCTGATACAGTGGACAGAACCATGGTCCTTAGGTTGAAAACTGACCCATGATAAAGGTGGTGGAGTCCGTAAGTGTATCCCTGTATAATGGGCCTCCAATCAAGTGGTCAGTAAGTGGATGTACAAAGTGGGGGGGGTTGTATTGAAGTGGACAGTAAGCTCAGGCTTTGCCTGAATATGCTAATGTGACAGTGGGCAGCTGTGCTCGCCCGCTATAGCAACAAGCTCCGTGTTAAAATAGCCAGCGTCCATTCAGCGGCTCGCAGGCATGGCTGTCATCGGCGCCCGTATCATCCCGGAGAGCCGATCGTGACAGATGTTAATTCGGACACGGCAATCTGTCGTTTGAAGTTTCAGACGGACGAAGGAAGCAATCAGTTTCTCCGCAGGGAGACGAGCGTCCAGCCTGCTAATTAGAGGACGCGACCAGCTTCGTTCCGAGGTGCCCTTGTAAGAGAAGCGCGCGGCCATCGCAGCCATCTGGGAATTATTTCCACTCCCTCCGTCGCCTCAGCCGCCATCCTGCACCAGACACTCCTGCTTCCGGGGCACTTGGGCCAGTCACACTTCAAACGCCACCCAACCCCCCCCCCACACACACACACACCCTTCCTTCTCTTTTTCCCAGTCTCCACTGGGGCAATTATTCCACCGTGCCCCTCTCGCCGTCACTGGAGCCTCCAGCATGTCCATTAGCTGCCTGGACTGGAGCTCATGCATGACCGCTGGGTTTCTGCACGGAGGCCAGTCTTTAAAAGGGTCAAACATTTGGAGAGTTCTGAGAGTTCGGAGGCAGAATGTGACACCGCGTGTGTGTGTGTGTGTGTGTGTGTGTGTGTGTGTGTGTGTGTGTGTGTGGTCTAAACAGTCGTGGTGTGTTTGGTGTGACTCATAAACAAACAGAGAAGCAGCACAGAGGAGCTGAGAGAGTTCTACAATGAGGCCTTCAGTCTTATAGAGCAACGTGGATTTAGCTCTCTCTCTCTCTTTCTCTCTCTCTCTCTCTCTCTCCCTTTCTCTCTCTCTCCCTTTCTCTCTCTCTCTCTCTCTCTCTCTCTCTCTCTTTCTCTCTCTCTCTCTCTCTCTCCCTTTCTCTCTCTCTCCCTTTCTCTCTCTCTCTCTCTCTCTCTCTCTCTCTCCCTTTCTCTCTCTCTCCCTTTCTCTCTCTCTCTCTCTCTCTCTCTCTCTCTCTTTCTCTCTCTCTCTCTCTCTCTCTCCCTTTCTCTCTCTCTCCCTTTCTCTCTCTCTCTCTCTCTCTCTCTCTCTCTCTCTCTCTCTCTCTCTCTCTCTCTCTCTCCCTTTCTCTCTCTCTCCCTTTCTCTCTCTCTCTCTCTCTCTCTCTCTCTTTCTCTCTCTCTCTCTCTCTCTCTCCCTTTCTCTCTCTCTCTCTCTCCCTTTCTCTCTCTCTCTCTCTCTCTCTCTCTTTATCTATCTCTCTCCTTATCTATCTCTCTCTCTCTCTCTCTCTCTCCTTATCTATCTCTCTCTCTCTCTTTCTCTGTTTTTTCTTTTCTCTTTATTTCAAAATAAAAGTGTGTTCTTTTCATCTCCTTTTCTGCTTCACTCTTTCGTTTTTAGTGTGTATCTCTCTCCCGCTCCCTCTCTCTCTCTCTCTCTCTCTCTCTCTCTTTCTCAGTTTAGAAGTATTTGTGTACTTCTCTCTCTTTCTCTTTATCTTTCTCTCTCTCTTTCTTCTTTTCTCTTTATTTTAAAACAAAAATCTTTTTAATCGCTTTTTCTGCTTCACTCTTTCCTTTTTAGTGTGTATCTCTCTCTCTCTCTCTGTCTTTCTCTGTTTCTTTCTTCTTTTTTCTCTATTCCAAAAATAAACGTATCTGTGTTCTTCTCTCTTTCTGTATCTTTTCATCTCCTTTTCTGCTTCACTCTTTCATTTTTAGTGTGTATCTCTCTCTCTCTCTCTCTCTCTCTCTGTCTTTCTCTGTTTCTTTCTTTATTTCTCTTTATTCCAAAATAAACGTATCTGTGTTCTTCTCTCCTTCTGTATCTTTTCATCTCCTTTTCTGCTTCACTCTTTCATTTTTAGTGTGTATCTCTCTCTCTCACTTTCTCTTTCTCTGTTTTTTTCTTCTTTTCTCTTTATTCCAAAATGAAAGTATTTTCTTTTCTGCTTCACTCTTTTGTTTTACTGTGTTTCTCTTTCTCTCTCTCTTATCTTCTTGTGTTGCCTTTGTTTTTTTCTGTTTATTCCAATATAAATAAATCTCTGTGTTTCTCTCCTTCTGCCTCCTTCACCTCCTCTTTTCTATTCATCTATCGCTCTTTCTGTACTTTCACTTTCTTTTTGTCTCACTTTCTTTATCTCTTTTTCTACTTCTTTCATTCTTAGTGTGTCTCTCACCCTCCCTCCCCCTGTCTCTCTCTCATTCTCTCTGTTTCTTTTGCTTTGTCTCTCTATATTTTATGTTAATACACATCTGTGCTTCTCTCTGTATCCGTTATCCCTTTTCTATCCATCTTGTTTCTTTCTGTCCTTTTTCTCTTTCTCCGATATCCCTCCTGTTCTTTATGTGTGTATCTCTCTCTTCCTCTGTTTATCTTTCTTTATTTTTTGTCTGTTTTTCTATTTCGTTTGTAATGTGTTTCTTACATTCTCTTCCCTCTCTCTCTCTCTCTCTCTCTCTCTCTCTCTCTCTCTCTCTCTCTCTCTCTGTCTTCTTGTGTTTCTTTCTCTTTTTCTCTTTATTCCGATATAAATACATCTGTGCTTCTCTCCTTCTGCATACTTCACCTCTTTTTCTGTTCATCCATCGCTCTTTCTGTACTTTCTCTTATGCTTCTCTTTCGTTTTGTGTATCTCACTTTCTTTCATCTCTTTATCTTTTTATCTTTTTGTCTACTTCACTCTTTCATTGTTAGTGTCTATCTCTCCCTCTCCCTCTTTCTCTTATTCTCTGTTTCTTTTGCTTTTTCTCTTTATTCCAATATAAATGCATCTCTGTTCTTCTCTCGTTCTGTATCCTTCACCCCTTTTCTATTCATCTATCTCTCTTTCTGTTATTTTCTGTTTCTCTAATACCACTGCTGTTCTTTATTTGTGAATCTCTCTCTTTCTTTCTTTATCTTTCTTTATCTTCTTTACTACTCGTTCATTATTAGTGTGTCTCTCATTCTCTTCCTCTCTCTTCCTCTCTCTCCCCCTCTCTCTCTCTCTCTCCCTCTCTCTCCGTGTGCAGAAGGCTCTATTTATAGAGGTGCGTCCCCCCACTTGCCGACCCACACTAACATTCCTCTGCTGCCTTTGAAGAGAGCCAGAGGAATCGTACTGCTCTCTCTCTCTCTCTCTCTCTCTCTCTCTCTCTCTTTCTCTCTCTTTTGCCCCACCCATCATTTCATACCTTCTCTCTCTCTCTCTCTCTCTCTCTCTCTCTCTCTCTCTCTCTCTCTCTCTCTCCTTCTGGACTTTTGTTATCGTTGCAAATAGATTTACACATAGAGAAAACTCTCTCTCTCTCTCTCTCTCTCTTCTTCCGTCCATCCCTCGTTCGCCTGGCACAGTCCCACCCCCTCCTCTCTATGTCCTTCCATTCACACACAGCACACACCCCCTTTTTTTCTCCTCCCGAGCCCCCCCCCCTCCTTTCGCACTCACTCCTCGAGAGCGGTGGGCCAGCACACAGAGAGAGAGAACGAGAGAGAGGGGAGACAGAGGGGCTCGTCCGTTTGCGATGGATCGCTCGAGTCGCAGGGCTGCTTTTCCAGCCAGCTGGCCCGGAGAGGGGCTGCGCGGCCGCAGGGTGGGCTGATGGTCCGGGATCGTGTGCGCTCTCCCGGCAGATATGTGGTGTTTGCAGTGCAACTCGGAGAAGACCCAGTCTCTGCTGGAGCTGGAGCTGGACGGCTGGTAAGGCTGGGCAGCGCGGGCAGTGGATGTGTTTACAGTGAGGAGTAAGGTCAGGATTGAGGAGGGCTTACCTGCTGCTGGTGGCTTTCGAAGGAAGTTTGTGTGTGTAGGAGATGATGTGGTGGTCTCAAGGGGTCAGCCAAGATCAGGTGACGTTTGTGGCCTTCAGGTTACATAGACAGACAGACAGACAGACAGACAGACAGACAGACAGACAGACAGACAGATAGATAGATAGATAGATAGATAGATAGATAGATAGATAGACCATTGAGTTATCTTGCCAGCTTGCTAGTTATGGATAAGACCTTCTAACCATGATCCCAACCAAAGCCTGAGCTCAAATGAACAAACACTGCTTACCACCAACATCTAAAGTTGTTATTAGCAAACAACCAATATACAAACATTACTCAACGTCTCCCCCTACAGGTGCAGTAACACTAAGTTAAAAGTTAGAACTTTGGTTGTTTTAGTAAATACTCCATACTAACTGTGGTCAGATCAAATAACTGTAATTAGGCCTTTATGTAATAATCAGGATGAGCTTGCAATAAGTTATTGTGATGATATTTGCAATATTAAAATATATGAATTCATATTCATACATACAATAACTAGAACTTAAAATAAAAGGTATTGCACAGAAGGCAGCATTATATTGTGTTTAGTTTTTGTATATACTTATTGTGATGTTTATTGTATGTAAAAGTATCCATTCACTTGAGTATCACAATAGTATGTTGTTAAGAACACAGTATTGATTTTGAACATTTATTTACATGCAAAGATCTAATAATTTTGTGTTGTGTTTAAAGCTCAAAACACTAGATAGCAGTGCTGTAGTCTATGTTTAGCTATTAGACTCTTCCACTCCAATGTAAGCAAGTAGCGTAAGGTCGCAATACAATTGATAGTATTAGCAAACCTATGCATTTATACAGTTCTTAAATGTTAAACTCCTTTGTCATTATATATATATATATATATATATATATATATATATATATATATATATATATATATATATATATATATATATATATATATATACACACATCATGATATCATATATATATTGATGCTGTCCAATGAAAAACATGTATCTCTATTTTTTGCCGATTTTAAGTTTTCTACATCATTTGAACACGCCAATGACCGCTTACACTGTGTGACAATTTCATGATGAATAGACCAATAGAAATGCTCCAAAACAGCTTGGGGAAAATTTTGGTTCCATTGACTTACATTGAAAGTAAAGTATGTTTTTGTTCTCTCCTGTAAGGTGATAAAGTGATACTTGTTTTTCATTGGACAGCAACAATATATATGTATTATGTAACCGAGTTATGACTATATATACTTCCTATTACAGTTATTACACTAGTTAAGCGACATAAGCTGGTATTTGGTCCATATCATACAGAGAGATGTATGTTGGAATATCTGTCAAATATGGTTAATCACTTATTTATATAGTTTTATATATTCTTACTTATATATTCTGCCATCAACTACATATCAATATCAGTAAATTTCCCAAATCCTAATCTGAACCACAACCTCAGTTCCAAACCTAACCCTAGCTCTACCCCTGCTCCAAATCCTAACCCCAAGATTACTGACAACCACCAGCTAATAATTCTGACATCTGTAGACAGTCAATAGGAGGTTGTGCAAATACAGCAGAGCTGAGATTATTATTTGAGGTTCTCTTTAATCTCCGTTTAATCTCTGTTTGGTTTTGTTAGCTCAGGCTCTTCTGGTTGATCCATGAGGAAATTATATATACCTCCAATTCAGTGTTTATGCAACACTGTCCAAACAACCAGTGTGAGTGACATGTCCACTCTCAG
This sequence comes from Megaleporinus macrocephalus, assembly GCA_021613375.1. Lineage (NCBI taxonomy): Eukaryota > Metazoa > Chordata > Actinopteri > Characiformes > Anostomidae > Megaleporinus > Megaleporinus macrocephalus. The sequence continues at coordinate 43,665,811 of CM038718.1, forward strand.
CAAGCATGACTAAGTAGCTTTTGTATTAACAAGAAAACAGTGCAAACAAGCTCATTTCCATATTTAGCATTGCCTCGCCCACACTGGAAAAGATGGCTAGGAATGCTGGCGTTCCCATTGGCCTTTTAACTGCACGTGTTTTACATGCTCCCAGCCAAGGACAGACACAAGGCTGTCCACACTTGTACATAGATATGGAATACTTGGATATGGGGTTCCTGGATATGGAATACTTGGGTACGGAATACCAGAATAAGGAATAAGGCACTTGGTTTTCAGACCGATGTTGCTTCAGGTGTGTTATGCATGCCTGCCTCAAGCCAGGCTTTCCGCAGAGAGGGATCTTGGAGAAGAGAGTATGTGGTTTATTCATGAAGGCGTCTAAGTGACCACTCTCCGAAACTGGCTGTTGTTTGGAGCGGTCCGTGCCCAGCCTGTTAAATATTACATACGTTCCAGCCATTCATCATCCTTTTAAGTGCTGGTTGGAGGGAAGAACCGATTCGAAATCTGTTTCCTAACTCTTCCTCAAACTTTTCTTTTTCAAATGTTTGCGGGTTCTTCTTCGCGTCCTTGGCCGACTCGTTTCGGAGCTCCCGAACCGACGGTCCATGTTGTGTGTGGTAGTAATCTGTGGAACGTCCAGGCAGCTCCGGCGTGTGGACGTCCTCCAGACAGAAGCTGTTTTTTAGTCTGCTGTGATATATTGGACTCAACAGTGTCGCGTTTCAACAGTGCCAGACCAGATCAGGAAACAGCTTGCATCAGGGGATCTCTTCTGCTTCCTCAAGTTCCTCGCATGAGCTTTACACACTGCCTCTCCCACGACGACCAGCTCTCGGTGTCCTCACATGGATGTCGGGCCCCGCGGCAGCTGACCGCAAAGACCCGATCCGAAGGGCTCTTGTTCGTGATGGTACCCTTTGATGGGGCCGCTGCTGATTGCATAACGTCTGGCTGTCTCCTCTGCCCATCACCATTTGCCTTGCCAGTTCCTCCAGCCTCTTGCCAGCTACATTACACCATGCTGTCTGTCCCAAGCTGGTCTTGGCTCATCTCAGAATGTTCTATTAGCATTTATGGATGGATTAGAGCACCAAGCATGGAAGCATGCTTCATTCTATGTTCTAAAGCAGCATTCCAGTCTATAACCAGCATTATACATGGCTGTGTAGGATTCTGCAGCACAAGGTGGCATCACTCAGCCTCGGAAATTGACAGAATTCATCGTTTTCTATGGCTGTTATGTTTTATGTATTACTTCTCGTGCTATAATGACTAACAAGCATTATACGAATACACCATAAAACCATTCGGTACACCTGCCGATCCTGAATGACTTCAGTCTAGTCGCGTTCCTGTGGACGTCCAGAAGGTCCAGAAGGTCATTTTCTTGTAATCTCCATTCTTGTAATCTCAACACAAGCTGTGATTCCAAGAAACAACTTTTATTATTTTGAGATCACAAGAAAAACAATTTTTTCTTGTTAAACAGCTTATTTTTCTAGTGATCTCAAGATAACCGTTTCCTCAAGATCATGGCTTAGGTTTCTTGTGAATCGTCATCTCAAGAAAACGTTTTGGTTGATATCAAAAGAAACATAAGTTGTGATTTTGAGGAAATCATTTTTGATAACAATTGTTTTCCTGAGATCACAGCTTATTTCTCTAGTGATCTCAAGATCTCAAGTTGTGATCTTGAGAGAACAAATTTAAAAAACAGGAAAATAGCTTTTTTGGTAAAAGGAAACATAAGTTGTGATCTTGAGGAAATCATTTTTGATATTACGAGAGAGAGCAACAGTTTTCCTCAGATCCCAGCTTATTTTTTCTAGTGATCTCCAGATAAGAATAACCTCTAGATCATTATGTTTCTTGAGAATTGTCATCTCAGAAAAAAAATTGGTTGACATTGAAAGAAACAAAAGTTGTGATCTTGAGGAAATCATTTTTGAGAACAACTGTTTTCCTGAGATCACAACTTATTTTTCTAGTGATCTCAAGATCTGAAGATCTTAAGTCTTGAGAGAACAAATTTAGTTTGATTGATTTTAGTAAAAAAGAAATAAGTTGTGATCTTGGGGAAATCATTTTTGATATTAAGAGATCACAAGAAAAGTCATGATCTCAAGATAATAACAGTTTTTTTAGATCATTATTTTTCTAGTGATCTCAATATAACCGTTTCCTTAAAATCATGGCTTGTGCTTTTTGTGAATTGTCATCTCAAGAAAACGTTTTGGTTGATATCAAAAGAAACAGAAGTTGTGATCTTGAGGAAATCATTTTTGAGAACAACTGTTTTCCTGAGATCACAACTTATTTTTCTAGTGATCTCAAGATCTCAAGTCGTGATCTTGAGAGAACAAATATAGTTTGATCGCGATCACAAAAAAAACAAGAAAATAGATTTTTTGGTTAAAAGGAAACATAAGTTGTGATCTTGAGGAAATCATTTTTGATATTAAGAGATCACAAGAAAAGTCTTGATCTCAAGATAACAACTGTTTTCCTCAGATCCCAGCTTATTTTTCTTAGTTTTAAGATCAAGTCGTGATCTTGAGAGAACAAATTTAGTTTGATTGAGATCACACAAGAAAAACAAGAAAATTGCTTTTTTGTTTTTTTGGCTTAGAGAAAAAAACTTTAGTTATCTTGAGATCACGAGATAAGTAAGTCATATTCTTAGGATAACAATAGTTTTCTCAAAATCACGGCTTGTTTTTCTTGCTATCTGAAGAAAACAACTTTTTTTGTTGAGATCACAAGAAAAATTAGCTGTGATCTTGAGAAACATAGGTTTACTGACAAGAAAAATATTTTTTATTGTCAAGAAAAGACCCTTATTATCTTGAGATTACAAGAAAACATGAATTATATTATATTATCAAAATGATATAGTTTTATTAGGATCAGAAGAAAACTAGGGGATCTTGAGATTGCAAGAAAAATAAGTTGTGATCTAAAAATAGCAGTCCAGAAAATTATAACTACCTTGTCGCCTCCCTGGACGTCCATAGCTTCCTCTAGTAATTACGCCTGCTATACGTGACTGAAGGCCACATGAAAGAATATCGAATATACTGCAGCAACATAATATCCATAATATACATATTTACAAGCGCGTACTTCAAACCTGAGGGCCATGATGGAGATTCGAAAGCCTAATTAGTGAGCCAGCTGGTGAAGAAAATCCAATCAGCCTTCCCTGAAGCATCTACCCCAAAGCACTTGGAGTCCTTCAGATTTGTTTTCCTTTAAGATTCATCACCAGGAGAAGGGTTTTCCCCAGATTCAAACCAGGAAATCTCACTCTAGAGACACTCACTGAGTCACCCCTGTTAGGAGGCGCGTAGGCATGTTTTCAACAGATTTTGTGATTGGTTTGGTTGTAGACGTTGGCTGGAGTGTCCCCTTTATTCACTGCATCCATTTGTAGCCAAGCACAACATCTTTGGCAATAGTGAAGACACCGTCTGCACTGCCATCGAGGGGGAAACATCTGTTTTGCTGTGTTCGGTAAGAACATGTGGTGAACTAGTTGAGGATGCTGTCATGCTGTAGGGTGATGGCGCGGTGTGTGGGGTACTGGATATACACACATACATACACACAGCCGCACACTCGGCTCGGGCCTGCTCTTCATTAACAGGTTGGATTCCCAGAACTCCAGTGGACCTTTTCCTGCCCTACACCCACACACCACTATTCCCCCCCTCCTGCCATTTATCCCTGCTTACTCACTGGACAGGGAATGTTGGAATTTTCCCCTGACTTGCGATGGAATACATTAACCTCCTGTTCTGATTGTCTGGAGCCCAGGGGAACACTCTAAGGGAAGTTCTGGGGGACGGAGGTTGGGGGGAAGTTTGGGGGTGAATGTTGAGGGACCGTATTGGGGGGAACATAGTTTGGGATGTTGAGAGAGGTTTGCGGAGAAGATTGAGGGTCGTTTGGGGGAGAGAGTTGCAGAAAAATTGGCAGGGACTTGGAGGGAAGTTTGCGGAGGACATTGAGGAAGGATTTGGGGGAGGAAGGAGCGAAGTTTTAGGGAGAAGGCTGAGGGAAGTTTGGGGAAAAATGTTGGAAGAACAAAGGAAAAGATGGCAGGAATTTGAGGGAGATGGTCGAGTGAAGTTTTGAGGGAATGTTGAGGGAAGATTGTGGAACGTTTGGGGGAAATGAAGCGAGTTTGTGGGGAGATGGTATCAAAGGTTGAACAAAGTTTTGGGGGGAGGAGGAGAAGGAGGGAGGTTAGAGGGGGAAGAATGAAGGAAGCTTGGCTAGACAGATCAGGGAAGTTTTAGAAAAAGGTTGAGGGAATATTGGTAGGGAAAGTTGACAGAACCATAATAGGAGGAACTTTCAGGAGTTTATTTTAAAGGGTGAAGGTTGAGGGGGAATTTGGAAGCGAAGGTTAAAAGAAGTTTGGGAAGGAGGGAGAAGGAACTTTGAGGCAGGAAGAATGAAGGAATCTTGGAGAGACAGAAGAGAGAAGTTTGAAGAGAATGTTGAAGAAATATTGGGTGGAAAAAGTTGAGGGAAGCATACAGGGAAGAACTTTCATGAGTGAATTTTGAAGGAAGAAGGTTGAGGGGGAATTGGGGGCGAAGGTTGAAAGAAGTTTGGGAAGGAGGAAGAGGGAACTTTGAGGGAGAAAGAATGAAGGAATCTTGGAGAGACAGAAGAGGGAAGTTTGAAAATAAGGTTGCGGGAATATTGGGGGGAAAGTTGAGGGAAGCATACAGGGAAGAACTTTCATGAGCCAATTTTGAAGGATGAAGGTTGAGGGGGAATTTGGGAGCAAAGGTTGAAAGAAGTTTGGGAAGTAGGAAGAGGGAAGTTTGAGGGAGGAAGAATGAAGGAATCTTGGAGACACAGAAGAGAGAAGTTTGAAGAGAATGTTGAAGGAATATTGGGTGGAAAAAGTTGAGGGAAGTATACTGGGAAGAACTTTCATGAGCCAATTATAAAGAGAGAAGGTTGGGGGGAATTTGGGAGCGAAGGTTGAACAAAGTCTGGGGAGAAGGAAGCTCTAGGATATGGTTGAGGGAATTTTGGGAGGATAGTCAAAAGGAATTCTTGGGGGAAGGTTGGGTAAAGGTAAAGTAGGTCAAGCGCTCAGCTGGATGGACCTGGTCAGTAGGGTCTGGCCTCCACCGTAAATCACTGGCAGCTGGACATACCTCCACATCCTCTTGCCAGCCTGTCAGGAAACAAGCAAGCAACTGCTTCCCAGCCTCACCAGGGAGATGAAACACAAGCCCCCTCTTTAGGAGCCACTGCAAGCATATGGTTCCTCGACATTCCTATCATGTTAATCATTCTTTTGCCTTGCCGTTGAATTTATAGCGTTCCGAGCAGGAGGATGACTGGGAGAGTTAAGCATTACCAGACTTGCCAGAGGTGACAACCTGGAACGATTTGCCGTTCAGGCTGATTGGGTCCCTGGTTCCAGCTTTGTTGTTATGCCTCTTGTTTGCTTTATGGTTTTGTAACGTTGCTTCCTTCACCAAGGAATTTCTTTTGTTTTTCCTGGATAAAGCAGTTTGGAATGATATGCATTACATATATGGTCTTTCTGGCTAAGCTAGTGAATCTGGAAAGTATTTTAATGTGTGCTGTGGGAGATACTTGAGAAAATATTCCATTTAAACAGTTCTTGTTGCAAATGCTTGCCTTGCATTTATGGCAGTCGCCCATGATTTATTCCAATTCAGGATAGAAGTGGGATTTGGGAATGTATGCTCAGCTTTACATTAAAACAGTGCAGCTGTTGGAAGCCTGAACGAGCTAGAAGACGTACGGAGTGTTTAAAATTTGCCGTCATTCAAATCCACTGTGTGTGGCAGTGATATTGTGTGAGGCATTGTCCTTCCTCTCGTATCACGTGAACTCAAACAGCTGCTCTTTCCGGAATGTTCTTTTTCTGACCTCACCGTAGTGCGAAGGTGAGACTGCCTGTGGGGGAAATGCACTGCAGTAGAAAACGTGCTGGTAGCACATACATACACTCTCACATACACTCTCTCACCCTTACCCGTCAACCTTTCTATTCAAGAGACGCATTAAATCTTTAACTATTAAACTTGCCCTTCGCTTTTCAGGGTAATCGTCTGTAAGCAGTGCTTAATTTGTAAAACATCAGGTAATGGAACACTAAAGGTGGGGTGATCCAGTAAGTGGCAGTGAGGGGAAAAGGTCCTGGAACGCATAGACACAACATTGCTTCAAGAGTCCATTTAACATAGTAGAATTCTATGCAATAAAATAATCTTAGCTTTAATGACTGTAGTAAGGAGCTGCAACCATAAAATCTCAGAGATGCCACTGGACGAATAGTTTTTCTATAGTTTTTCTATAGGTTTTCTACAAAAAAAAAAAAACGTCAACGAGGTGGTGGATCCACATAAATAAGTTCTGGAACACAGGTACCTGAAATATGAGAGCACTGTCTGTTAATTAAGCACTGTCTGTGAGTAACTGTATTCAGGTCCACCCATTTTTCTACCATCCTTCCTTCTTCCAGTAGGCCAGAGACCCAGACACGCCTCCACTGGATACAAACACCCCATCAAATACTGATGTTTCCAGCAGCATAACTAACGCTGACCGTACACCAAACGATTTTCAAGCGATTTTACTGTCGTAGACAAATTTCTAGTGTTGGAATAAAATCCAAGTCTTGCTAGAGTTGAGTCTTGCTCGCGTCATCCTTTGGAAAACCCAACCAACTTCTAAGACTTAACTTGGAAGACATACACTACCGCTCAAAAGTTTACAATCAATTTAATTTCATGCAATTTTCATGCAATTCACAAACAATATTGTCCATTTCACAATGAATTAGTGTGAGGTGGTCGAGACTGCCGGTTTAACTCAGTCTTGTTCTCGTCCTAGTGTTCCCATAAAATCAACCGTGTTCAATATTATCGTAAGTCTGAAGCTCACGCAGATAGTCACGTAAACATTGTTGACAACCAATAGGAGAGCTCTGTTCCCCTCTGTTCAACACGTATGTCTGGCAGGTGAAGAAGTTGAAGGGGAGTCCGGCGAGGGTTCGGAAACTGCGGTTCTTCTGGACTGTACAGAAGTAGGAGACATTGGTGGAGCTGTGGAGTGAGCTGTGGAGTGAGCTGTGGAGTGAGCAAGAGTGCCTCTTTGCTGTGTCTTCACATTTATACCACAACAGAGTGGAAAAGGAAAAAAGGTGGACAGAAGTTGCTAAAACCCTCGAAATCCCCACTGGCTACGGGGCTACAGTTACAATTAGCCTAGCAGCGAACCGTACATTTACTGAATAGTGTTTCAATCATATAAATGGGAATCTAGTCGCGTAAACAGTGACTCTTAAAGACCCCCAGTCTTTGCAAAACCATAGCCTGTGACTAGTATGTGTCTTTAGATGTGAGAGGACGTCAGACTTTAGTCTATGAAATGTCTTTTCAGAGTCTTTTAAAAGTCTTCTAGTTTATGGTCAGCATATGGCTACCTTCAAAATTGCCCACTACGTCAGTAGGTCCTAGATTGGACCAGTACGTACTGCTGAACTGGTCAAGCAGTCGAGCTCTTTCAGTACACGATTGTTTAGTAATTACACAACCTTCGACTCATTCCGTCCACCACCTTACCAACATCCTGTGACGCAAGATTTTAGACCACCATCTGTAAACATCCCGCTATTCATTAAAAGCCTAATATACAGACATCATTTTAGATACTTTTTCAGGGGCACTGACCTGCTTCTTGTCTGATTCTGTACTCAGACCTTGTCCAACTGTAGTTGGGAGAAGATGAATAAGTTCTGTAGCTGCAGAAGATACATACAGACAGCCAACGCACTGCTTCCGTGGCTCCAGGTGAATCATGGGATAGCACAGTGTCATCCGGCTACCGTTCGCATACTGCCAAGCCTGGAAGGCCTTACTGACAACTTATCCAAGTTACAGCTTTTGGTGTATGTAGCTTTAGGAGTCTTGCCCAAGGACACTTACTGGTACAGCAGTGAACTGAACCCTAGCCGGCTGTGTGGTGGGCAAAGCTGTTACCCACTGCACTACACCAACCACCAATGCCTTGGCTAGCTGTGGCTCCAGGGATCAGTTGCATCACGGTCATGAGCAGTTATAGGGAACCAGCCTTGTGACTGGAAGGTCGACGGTTGGATCCCATGAAGCGACAGGATGTGACTGAAGTGCCCTTGAACAGGACACCTAACCCCCAACTTCTCATTGAGCATTGTGGATAGGGCTGCCCACCACTTTGGGTGTGTGTGTTCACTAGTGTGTGTGTCAAATGTGCAAAACACAAGTGGCAAGTAGTTCCAAACTCTGGATTTGATCTTTGAAGATGTCTGTGATTGTCAAACTTGGAGAGCTCCAGTGTTTTTACTGTATGGTTGATCAGATCAGTGAGGCTGGTGTACAGTAACAGAGCCATGCTTAACTGAACCAAGCCTTTTTATTTTCAATGGAAAACCAATATCTGTCAGTAATGACAAACAGGTTTCTGGCAGCAGTCTGTAATATTGCCATTTATCTTCCAGCTGCTTTACCATTTCTTGGCTCTTATAGATTACACCCACTGCAGCCAATCCATAGATCAAAAGACGGATGGATGCCCTCCCTGTAAAGCCAGACTGAAATTCGTGTTGACGCTGTACTGTGGAATTTTTCTTGAGTCGCCTTCATGTAACGTGGGGATGTGAACTGACTGCTGTGTAATCTATGGGCCAATTCCTTTTAGCCTTGACAGGGAATGTTTTTGAGGACAGGTCTCGTGCTGTACCTATTTTACTTACGCTTGGACGTATATATATATATATATATATATATATATATATATATATATATATATATATATATATATATATATATATATATATATATACGTCCAAGCGGAAGTAAAATACATATCTACAATATTGCCTACTGAAAATATTGTTTCTTACTTTTTAAATGATAGTATATATATATATATATATATATATATATATATATATACTATCGCTCAAAAGTAAGAAACAATATTTTCAGTAGGCAATATTGTAGATATGTGTATGATATGATTCTATGATGCTGCTATGCAACTTTCATGCAACGTTTATACATATTGATACATTTATAATTGAGAGCATTTGGAAAACCCAACCAACTTTTAAGACTAAACTTGGAAGACATACACTACCGCTCAAAACTTTAGGATCACTTTAGAATTTCATTTCATGCAATTTTCATGCAAGTCACAAACAATATTGTCCATTTCACAACTAATGTAAGTGTATCAGATGATTTTTAAAGAATAAAAATGTTTGTATTAAAGTCTATTTTTGTATAGAGGCTTATTTTACATATAGTTCTATTATCAGTAATTCTCAGTCCTCTGTCTAAATCTCCTGGTACGACCACCAATCCAAGTTAAGGATGTTATTGGACTAATTGGTTGTTAGGACACTCTTGCTCAATTGTGATCACAGCTGAAAAACATTCTACTAATAAGTGAGTATAAAAGGGAACAACATTCTAGGTTAGTTTAGTATCTGAAGATCAGCAGTTGATGACTTGCTGACCGACTCAAAATGACCAGAAAGAAACAACTTTCTTTAGAGACCCGTCAGTCCATTGTTGTGTTAAGGAGGAAGATACTCCATTGAAAACAAGAACATCTCACTGTGATCCCAAACTTTTTAGCGGTAGTGTAAGTAAAATAAATGTGTATTATATTTAGTTTGCAGTCATTTATTCTTAGAATAACCCAAACTGTGACACCAACAAGAAGCACAAGTGATATATTTGTCAATACATTACCACACTGGCAGGTGAAACACCCTTAGAAACCCATAACCCCAGTGAGCTGAGTTTTATTCATATGTATCAAAAACAGCTTATAATAACAATTTTGAGAGAAAGTCAGGATTGAAACGCAACAAATTGACGAGTGCGGGTTGGAATGTCTATGGATTAGAAGTCTTGAGATCTGTCCTGAGGGAGTACATACAGTTTGTAAGCTGTAGGTTGAGTGAAACCATGATGTTTATATGGGCTTCAGAATGAATAGGACTTATGTGAGGAACGAGGGATGAAAAAATAACAAATAGAGGAGTGCAGGTTGGTATTTCTATGGATTAGAAGTTTTGAGATCTGTCCTGAGGAGTACATACAGTTTGTAAGCTGTAGGTTGAGTGAAACCATGATGTTTGTGTGGGCTTCAAAATAAATAGGACTCTATGTGAGGAACGAGGGATGAAAAAATTAGAAATAGAGGAGTGCGGGTTGGTATGTTTGTGGATTTAGAGGTTTTGGGATCTGTCCTGAGGGAGTACATACAGTTTGTAAGCTGTAGGTTGAATGAAACCATGGTGTTTATATGGGCTTTAGAATAAATAGGACTCTATGTGAGGAACGAGGGATGAAAAAATTAGAAATAGAGGAGTGCGGGTTGGTATGTTTGTGGATTTAGAGGTTTTGGGATTTGTCCTGAGTAGTACATACAGTTTGTAAGCTGTAGGTTGAATGAAACTGTGGTGTTTATATGGGCTTCAGAATAAATAGGACTCTATGTGAGGAACGAGGGATGAAAAAATTATAAATAGAGGAGTGTGGGTCAGTATATCTATGGATTAGAAGTTTTGGGATCTGTCCTGAGGGAGTACATACAGTTTGTAAGCTGTAGGTTGAATGAAACCATGATGTTTGTATGGGCTTCAAAATAAATAGGACTCTATGTGAGGAACGAGGGATGAAAAAATTATAAATAGAGGAGTGTGGGTCAGTATGTCTATGGATTAGAAGTTTTGGGATCTGTCCTGAGGAGTACATACAGTTTGTAAGCTGTAGGTTGAATGAAACCATGATGT
>CM038718.1:43681665-43696665 GCA_021613375.1 Megaleporinus macrocephalus
CCTGTACAGCAGGTGAGGCGGAGGTGTCTCCTGTTTCAAAGCGAAAGTTCCTTGTTTACACAGCCACAGACGCAGCTACCGTTCAAACCTGCCCCGAACGGACTGCTCCTGCCTGCTGCCAGCAGCCTGCTCCATGGACTGGCACACGATGACCTCGAGCGCGCTGCTGCAGCTTGTTGGGAAACGTCTTCCTGTGCCGCTGATTGTTGAGCCACCAGAAAGCGTGGCTTTTGAGGGCAGCTGTGCTGACGTGACGTGGTGGTCTGGGTAAATGATTGGTCTTCGGTCCGCTTTCATCAGAGCAGACTTTGTCTGCGCTGCACTTTGAGCTTCTTTTTATTTATTTTATTTTTTTTCACATGATGGCTAATAAGATTTGGAGGAAGAGTTGGGAGTTCTTCGAGAACCGGAGCCCTTTCTTTAAAAGACGTAGCGTGGAGAAGAAGAGTGAGTGAGTAAGGCTTTAAACTAACTTGTCCAGTGTACATGGGATTTCAGGTGGCGTACCAGAGAACGCTGTGTCGTCAGACTCGATGGACTCGTTACATCATTTCAGACCACTGCTCTGAATAAGTGCTCTCGGGTTTGGAGTAATCGTTTCTGAGCGTCCTCTGAAGCCGGAGCTGATGCTGTGATAATAAGTTCTTAATCACGTGTAACAGGGTTAATATAATAGTTTCACTCTGTATGTGATTCTGATGGTACGATTCTCTGCTTGGGTTCAGCAACACTGACTGAGTCTATGCTGATACGGAGCTGATAGGGACAGTATCGTCTCTGTCCAGATGGGGACACGTGTCTCCATTTTTGTTGATTTTCGTTTTTCTACATCATTTGAACACGACAGGTGCCATTTACCTTGTGTAAGAATTCAAAGATGAAAGGACCAATAGAAATGCTTTAAAAATACTTAGAAAACATTCTGGTTCCATTGACTTACATTGAAAGATAGGTCAGTTTTTGTCCTCTCCTGTAAAGTTACTATTTTGGACAAAGGTGTGGAAAGTATTTACATTCATTACTCAGGTAGAAGTATAGATACTAGGGTTTTAAAAATACTTCTGTAGAAGTTGAAGTATAAATTCAAGCTTTTTACTGCAGTAAAAGTGTGAAAGTACTGCTTTCAGAACTACTTAAAGTATAAAAGTAAAAGTAATGTAAGGGAAAAAAATGCCATTAAGGACAAAAGCTTAGGCCGCACCACAGGGGCGCTAGCCCACCTCCCCAAAAACCCCATTCTTCTAAAAGCCATAATGACTTTAATGTTATATTAAAATGTTAATGTTGATAAATTTGGGATGTGCTAGGCTTCCTGTTTCAGCTCATATACACCCATTAAACATGAATGTAGTTTAATACAATGTAAATATATTAAAGAAGCATATCTGTTACTACTGAACATTAACATGTGTTTCATGGAGCTGAAGATATGATGACTAGTCGTCTATAAGTATTATAATGAAGTCAAACTTCAAAGACATGTTATCAATAATCTTTACTGGAATTTAAATGAACATGAATGAAAACAAGCTGTAATTGAAATAGGAGTAACGAGACTATGTTTAAAACGTAAGTAGTAGAAAGTACTGATAATGGAGTGTAAATGTAAGGAGTAGAAAGTACTGATAATGGAGTGTAAATGTAAGGAGTAGAAAGTACTGATAATGGAGTGTAAATGTAAGGAGTAGAAAGTACTGATAATGGAGTGTAAATGTAAGGAGTAGAAAGTACTGATAATGGAGTGTAAATGTAAGGAGTAGAAAGTACTGATAATGGAGTGTAAATGTAAGGAGTAGAAAGTACTGATAATGGAGTGTAAATGTAAGGAGTAGAAAGTACAGATAATGGAGTGTAAATGTAAGGAGTAGAAAGTACTGATAATGGAGTGTAAATGTAAGGAGTAGAAAGTACTGATAATGGAGTGTAAATGTAAGAAGTAGAAAGTACTGATAATGGAGTGTAAATGTAAGGAGCAGAAAGTACTGATAATGGAGTGTGAATGTAAGGAGTAGAAAGTACTGATAATGGAGTGTAAATGTAAGGAGTAGAAAGTACTGATAATGGAGTGTAAATGTAAGTAGTAGAAAGTACTGATAATGGAGTGTAAATGTAAGTAGTAGAAAGTACTGATAATGGAGTGTAAATGTAAGGAGTAGAAAGTACTGATAATGGAGTGTAAATGTAAGGAGTAGAAAGTACTGATAATGGAGTGTAAATGTAAGAAGTAGAAAGTACTGATAATGGAGTGTAAATGTAAGGAGTAGAAAGTACAGATAATGGAGTGTAAATGTAAGGAGTAGAAAGTACAGATAATGGAGTGTAAATGTAAGGAGTAGAAAGTACAGATAATGGAGTGTAAATGTAAGGAGTAGAAAGTACTGATAATAGAGTGTAAATGTAAGGAGTAGAAAGTACTGATAATGGAGTGTAAATGTAAGGAGTAGAAAGTACTGATAATGGAGTGTAAATGTAAGTAGTAGAAAGTACTGATAATGGAGTGTAAATGTAAGGAGTAGAAAGTACTGATAATGGAGTGTAAATGTAAGGAGTAGAAAGTACTGATAATGGAGTGTAAATGTAAGGAGTAGAAAGTACAGATAATGGAGTGTAAATGTAAGGAGTAGAAAGTACTGATAATGGAGTGTAAATGTAAGGAGTAGAAAGTACTGATAATGGAGTGTAAATGTAAGGAGTAGAAAGTACTGATAATGGAGTGTAAATGTAAGGAGTAGAAAGTACTGATAATGGAGTGTAAATGTAAGAAGTAGAAAGTACTGATAATGGAGTGTAAATGTAAGGAGTAGAAAGTACTGATAATGGAGTGTGAATGTAAGGAGTAGAAAGTACTGATAATGGAGTGTAAATGTAAGGAGTAGAAAGTACTGATAATGGAGTGTAAATGTAAGTAGTAGAAAGTACTGATAATGGAGTGTAAATGTAAGTAGTAGAAAGTACTGATAATGGAGTGTAAATGTAAGGAGTAGAAAGTACTGATAATGGAGTGTAAATGTAAGGAGTAGAAAGTACAGATAATGGAGTGTAAATGTAAGGAGTAGAAAGTACTGATAATGGAGTGTAAATGTAAGGAGTAGAAAGTACTGATAATGGAGTGTAAATGTAAGGAGTAGAAAGTACTGATAATGCAGTGTAAATGTAAGGAGTAGAAAGTACAGATAATGGAGTGTAAATGTAAGGAGTAGAAAGTACAGATAATGGAGTGTAAATGTAAGGAGTAGAAAGTACAGATAATGGAGTGTAAATGTAAGGAGTAGAAAGTACTGATAATAGAGTGTAAATGTAAGGAGTAGAAAGTACTGATAATGGAGTGTAAATGTAAGGAGTAGAAAGTACTGATAATGGAGTGTAAATGTAAGTAGTAGAAAGTACTGATAATGGAGTGTAAATGTAAGGAGTAGAAAGTACTGATAATGGAGTGTAAATGTAAGGAGTAGAAAGTACTGATAATAGAGTGTAAATGTAAGGAATAGAAAGTACTGATAATAGAGTGTAAATGTAAGGAATAGAAAGTACTGATAATGGAGTGTAAATGTAAGGAGTAGAAAGTACTGATAATGGAGTGTAAATGTAAGGAGTAGAAAGTACTGATAATGGAGTGTAATGGAGTGACGATGCTTTACGCTATTCATGCACAAGCCAAGCGAACCACTCCTAATGCACATCACGGGTCGATTTTGACCTGTATTCATTTGTTATTCTAGTGTATTGCTGGGTATCTTTTGGGTATGTCTATAGAAATCAGTTTATTTTATTATTTAATGTTACAAGTGTTCATTAAAAATTATGTTTTTGACCTTAAATCATTATTTTTATTCTTATATTTTTACTTCGTGAGCAAAAATTGCTTTTGTAAATATGTTCCCGACTCCAAATGTTTACAAATGTCTATCAAATTACATTTGATAAGGGGTTAATTCTGACTCGTGTTGTGTGTTAAGCAATGATGGAAACATGATTTTTATTAAAACAGTATATAATAAGACTGAAGTCAGGATTTGAAACAAGTAAACTGGGGAATTCATGGAAGCTTGAATGATGAATTGAATTTACTGTAAAGATATATAAGATCAAATCTCAGTCAGGTCACTTTTGACCAGGTTGTGAATCAAAGGGTTAACCCTGTGGCCGGGTCTGAAGGACAGTCTGAGAGTACTGTGTACTTGTGGCTCTTCTTTCATGTTTTATGTTCATATTTACTGACTTTGTTGGTCCGTCTGTGTTTTACAGTGTGGAGGGGGAAGTTCAGAGCAGTGAGCCGACCCCTTCGCTGGACCGTGGGACCGGCTATGGCCCCCTGACCCACAGTTCCTCCATCAGCCCCGACACGTTCGACCCCTCGGGGTACGGCCCGACCGCCCAGCCCGGCCCGCAGCGTCCGCGGAGGCCCAAACTCCAGCACTCGCAGTCCATTCTGCGCAAGCAAGCTGAAGAGGAGGCCATCAAGCGCTCGCGCTCGCTGTCCGAGAGCTATGAGCTCTCCACTGATCTGCAGGACAAGCAGGTACGAGCCAGAGGAATCCGTTAGCACAGCATGCTGGTCAGACTAGGTCTAAAACATAGCTTAGTTCTAAAATCTGATTTGAATGAAGTATAGGCATTGGGCTGGAATGTGTTCTCCAGCTTTCTTTCTTTAGAGCTACTCTACCTGCAGAACCTAGAAACCCACAATTTGCCAGACCTACTCCAGCTAATCAACCTCCTCCCAGGTTCCTGATGCGGGGTGTTGTGGCCTTAGTAATGGGTGGGGCAGCTTGGAGTTAAAGGGGTCCAGGAAATTAGCTGGAGCTGGAGACGACCGTTCTAAAGAGATTGTAATGTCAGCATAGAAAAACAGCTATGGAGCTTTAAGCAAATGCTCTTTTATTGAACACGTCAATGGGTAAGCAGGCAGGTCACCTCCAACTGTTCCATCTGTTAGTAGGAGCCATACCTCACTTCCCCATGGCAACGTATTTACATGTTTAAGTCTTACTGCAGTCGCTGTGAACCTTCTCATTGAACCTGTGCAAGTGGACGCCACTGACGGTCATGCCTCCCATGGGTCCACGGCAGAGCGAGTCAGTCGCAGGTCACCACAGTTTATTTAGCACTCATTACCGGCTCAAAGCTGGAGTCTAGCTTTTGGCTTAGTGTACTTCAGTAGCTCCAGGAAGGTGTTACCGTCCACCACGTCAACTTCGCAGACCCAAGTGTGGTTCCACACATAGACCTGGATTAGATTATTGTCAAGTCAAGTTTATTTGTGTAGCGCTTTTTACAATGATGTTGTCTCAAAGCAGCTTTACAGAGTTTTGAAAACAGACAGTTACAACATATACCCCCCAGTGAGCAAACCAGAGGCAACAGTGGCAAGAACACCTCCCTCAGACTGGAGGAAGAAACCTTGGGAGGAACCAAGACTCACAAGAGGAGACCCATCCTCCTCTGATCAAACAGTATTTACAGTTTAATAAACTAAACACCAAAGAAAAGAGTCTCTGTTTGAAATCTGGATAGTAAAGCTTTAGAAGCTGCACAGGTAGAGGCAGTCTCTGACTGAGGCAGTCTCTGACTGAGGCAGTCTATGACTGAGGCAGTCTATGACTGAGTCTTTATGTAAAGTGGGCGTGAGCTGAAACAGTCCCATCCTATCTCAATGCTGGAGTATCTGGATGGTGAACAGTGATGTAACTGAGGGTGTAGCAGTAGACACAGATGGACAGGAGAGCTGGCTGGTGATGATTGGAGAGGAGGCCCTGATGGTCAGTCCTCCAACAGCGTTCAACAGACGGGAGGACAGTCATTACCTCAGGAAGAGTAAAGAGAGAAAGTTAGTTTGGCTCAGGAGTACGACTGTAGAGAATATGAATTTGTTGTCTCTGAGAACTTCTACCCTATCGCTTACCCTTGTTTGCTTTGGTAAGGGACAGCTATCATCTTCTTGAAAAAGAATTGTACTATTTTGAACGGTTCTCAACTTGCTGGTCACTTCTTGTTGGTCTTAATCTGTCCTGTCGGTCCTCTACAGGTGGAGATGCTAGAGAGGAAATATGGCGGGCGTTTCATCAGCCGCCACGCCGCTCGCACCATTCAGACGGCGTTCCGCCAGTACCAAATGAACAAGAACTTTGAGCGCCTCAGGAGTTCCATGTCGGAGAACCGCATGTCGCGGCGGATCGTCCTGTCCAACATGAGGATGCAGTTTTCCTTCGAGGGTCCTGAGAAAGTCCACAGCTCGTTCTTCGAGGGCAAGCAGGTGTCTCTAACTGACGAGGCCGGTCAGATGGGACCCATGGTGCAGACCGAGAGCGGGGACATAGTCCCCGTGCACATGGCCGCACCTTCGGCGACGAACGACCTCAGCGATGCTATCACGGAGCTTGAGGATGCTTTCTCCAGACAAGTGAAATCACTGGCAGAGTCCATCGACGACGCCCTCAACTGTCGGAGTTTGCACGAAGAGGAGGACCAGCCCGAGCAGGTTCCGGACCTGCAAGTGAAGTTGCCCTACCAGGTGAAACCTGTCCACGGTGCTGACCGGCGCAAGCTTAACGACATGATGGCTTCCTACAGCGATGTGACTCTCTTCATCGACGAGGAGGACCTTTCTCCACCCATCCATCTTACCCACCACTCGGCAGACCCAGCGTCCAGCACGGAGTCTGACCAGCGTGCCCAGTCGGTCAACTCCTCGCAGGATTACTGGTCCATGGACAACAAGGAGGACAAAGTGGACACGGACACCAGCTGCCGGAGCACCCCATCGCTGGAGTGCCAGGAGCCGAGACTTCGTATGGACCATCTGCCGCTTCTGACCATCGAACCTCCCAGCGACAGCTCGGCAGACATGAGCGACCGCTCCGAGATCGACTCGGTAAAGAGGCAGAGCGTTTATGAGCGGACCGTGGCCGGACCGCAGGCCAGTCCCAAACACATAGCACACGGTCTACCTCCTAGGGTGCCCTCCCTCTCACGGGACGAGGAGCCGATCAGGCACAGGCACCGGCAGCTGGAGAGCCACCTGGCTATCAACGGGAACCGACAGAGCAAGTCGGAGTCAGACTTTTCCGACGGGGATAACGACAGCATCAACAGCACGTCAAACTCCACCGACACCATCAACTGCAGCTCGGAGTCGTCGTCGCGAGACAGCGTGAGGGAGCAGGCCCTCAGCAAGCAGACGTACCACAAGGAGACACGCAACAGCTGGGATTCGCCCGCCTTCAGCAACGACGTCATCCGCAAACGCCACTACCGCATAGGCCTCAACCTCTTCAACAAGTAGGTGTTCCACTGCTGGAGATACTGGAATTGATGCAAAGTTCATTTCTTTGGGTTGACTTTTAGATTCAGCTCTTAGTTGTACTTGACTCATCCTTTCTTTCCAAAGATCTAACGTTTGCTGCTTTATTTATTTGGAATTATTTTTTTCTATTGGAAGTTATTAGGAGCCACGTTTTAGGCTCCATCTGGAAACCTTGCTTTATTCTATAAGTTGTAGATATATTGAGATATGTTGGAAAACTTGCTTCATTTTATAAACTGGATATATTGAGATATATGGGAAACCTTGCTTTATTTTATAAGTTGGATATATTGAGATATACTGGAAACCTTGCTTTATTTTATAAGTTGGATATATTGAGATATACTGGAAACCTTGCTTTATTTTATAAGTTGGATATATTGAGATATACTGGAAACCTTGCTTTATTTTATAAGTTGGATATTTTGAGATATACTGGAAACCTTGCCTTATTTTATAAGTTGGATATATATTTAGATATATTGGAAACCTTGCTTTAGTTTATAAGTTGAATGTATTAAGATATATTGAAAACCTAGCTTTTTTTTATAATTTGGATGTATTGAGATATATTGGAGACCTTGCTTTATTTTATATATTGGATATATATTTAGATATATGGGAAACCTTGCTTTATTTTACAAGTTGGATATTTTGAGATATATTGGAAACCTTGCCTTATTTTATAAGTTGGATATATATTTAGATATATTGGAGACCTTGCTTTATTTTACAAGTTGAATATTTTAAGATATATTGGAAACCTTGCCTTATTTTATAAGTTGGATATATATTTAGATATATTGGAGACCTTGCTTTATTTTATAAGTTGGATATATTGAGATATACTGGAAACCTTGCCTTATTTAATAAGTTTGATGTATTGAGATATATTGGAAACCTTGCTTTATATATTGAGATATATTGTGAATATATTGATATATATAAGAAACTTTGCTTTATTTTATAAGTTGGATATATTGAGATATATTGGAAACCTTGCTTTATTTTATAAGTTTGATGTATTGAGATATACTGGAAACCTTGCCTTATTTAATAAGTTTGATGTATTGAGATATACTGGAAACCTTGCTTTATACATTGAGATATATTGTGAATATATTGATATATATATAAGAAACTTTGCTTTATTTTATAAGTTGGATGTAAATTGAGATGTATTGGAAACCCTGCTTTATTTTATAAGTTGGATATATTGAGATATATTGGAAACCTTGCTTTATAAGTTGAATATATATTGAGATAAATTGGAAACCTTGCTTTATAAGTTGAATATATATTGAGATAAATTGGAAACCTTGCTTTATTTTAAAAGTTGGATGTATTTAAAAAGTTCTCTTCTTTCAAACGCAGGAGGTCAGATTTCATTGTTGCCAGTTGGACAAAAATAATAACCAACTGTATACACTATATACACTGCCTAGCCAAAAGAAGCTGCAGGCTCTAATATTCAGTTGGACTGCCTTTAGCTTCGGTTGTGGCAGACGTTCACTGTTGCATTGTTTTGACACCCTTATGCAACGTCACAAGATTTATTTCTGCCCAGAGTTGCATGCAAGACCTTGTACTGACAACAGAAAAGTCAAACCACTCTGTAAAATCTTCTCCAGCACATCCCAAACACTCTCAAGGTCAAGCTCTGGGTGGACAGTTCATGTGTGAAGATGATTCCTTATGTTTTCTGAACCACTCCGTCACAACATGAGCCCAACAGATTGGCCCTGTCGTGCAGCCAGGGAGGGACAAATCTATTGATTGGATGACCTTGTCAGTTAGTACATTCAGGTGGTCAGCTGACCCCCTTTTATTACCACATAACACTGCTGTACCTTGACCTAACCAACAAAAGCCCCCCCAGAGGCTATATATGATGGGTACATCACTCATATGACATAATTGGGTACATTTTCTTCTTACCCACTTCCCCCCATCAGTCTGGACTCATCAGACCACATGATCTTTATTCATTGATCAAAGTCCAGTCCTTTTCCGGTCAGCCTCACTAACAGGGGGGTTTCTTACGTCCACAGCAGTTTAGGTGTTTGGAAATGACCTCTTACTTTCACTATTCAACATCAGTTCTAGTGTCCGGCGTTCGACCAGATGATTATGGTCACTAAAGATATTGTTCTGACAATGGTTCTATCTATCTATCTATCTATCTATCTATCTATCTATCTATCTATCTATCTATCTATCTATCTATCTATCTACATAACTGTATGTCTATCTATCTATCTATCTATCTATCTGCATTTCTATGTATCTACATAACTGTATCTATCTATCTATCTATCTATCTATCTATCTATCTATCTATCTACATAACTATCTATCTATCTATCTATCTATCTATCTATCTATCTATCTATCTATCTATCTATCTACATAACTGTATCTATCTATCTATCTATCTATCTATCTATCTACATAACTGTATGTCTATCTATCTATCTATCTATCTATCTATCTATCTATCTACATAACTGTATGTCTATCTATCTATCTATCTATCTATCTATCTGCATTTCTATGTATCTACATAACTGTATCTATCTATCTATCTATCTATCTATCTATCTATCTATCTACATAACTGTATCTATCTATCTATCTATCTATCTATCTATCTATCTATCTATCTATCTATCTATCTATCTATCTATCTGCATTTCTATGTATCTACATAACTGTATCTATCTATCTATCTATCTATCTATCTATCTATCTATCTATCTATCTATCTATCTATCTACATAACTGTATCTATCTATCTATCTATCTATCTATCTATCTATCTATCTATCTATCTATCTATCTACATAACTGTATCTATCTATCTATCTATCTATCTATCTATCTATCTATCTATCTATCTATCTATCTATCTATCTATCTACATAACTGTATGTCTATCTATCTATCTATCTATCTATCTATCTACATAACTGTATGTCTATCTATCTATCTATCTATCTATCTGCATTTCTATGTATCTACATAACTGTATCTATCTATCTATCTATCTATCTATCTACATAACTGTATCTATCTATCTATCTATCTATCTATCTATCTATCTATCTATCTATCTATCTATCTATCTATCTATCTATCTACATAACTGTATGTCTATCTATCTATCTATCTATTTATCTATCTATCTATCTATCTATCTATCTATCTATCTATCTATCTATCTATCTATCTACCTATCTACCTATCTATCTGTCTGTCTGTCTATCTATCTATCTATCTATCTATCTATCTATCTATCTATCTATCTATCTATCTATCTATCTATCTATCTATCTATCTATCTATCTATCTCTCAGTCTTGCAGTTTGTTGATTATTTGTCTACGTTTCACTAAACAAAAGTTTGGGATCACAGTGAAATGTTCTTGTTTTAATGGAGTATCTTCTTTCTTAACACAACAATGGACTGACGGGTCACTAAAGAAAGTTGTTTCTTTCTGGTCATTTTGAGTCGGTCAGCAAGCCATCAACTGCTGATCTTCAGATACTAAACTAACCTAGAATGTTGTTCCCTTTTATACTCACTTATTAGTAGAATGTTTTTCAGCTGTGCATCACAATTGAGCAAGAGTGTCCTAACAACCAATTAGTCCAATAACATCCTTAACTTGGATTGGTGGTCGTACCAGGAGATTTAGACAGAGGACTGAGAATTACTGATAATAGAACTATATGTAAAATAACCTCTATACAAAAGTAGACTTTAATACAAACATTTATATTCTTTAAAAATAATCTGATACACTTACATTAATTGTGAAATGGACAATATTGTTTGTGAATTGCATGAAAATTGCATGAAATAAAATTCTAAAGTGATCCTAAACTTTTAAGCGGTCGTGTACGTTAACACCAATTTGACTACATCGGTCTTGGGACCAATGACGCTTAAGCCTTGATTGAAATGTCTGTATGAATCTGAAAAACAAGCCATCAGGTGCGCCCAGAATTTTGACTGGCTCAGTGTACAGCACACTTACTGTTTACCTGCTGGGTTTAACTTGTTGGGACCTGTGCAAACGTTTAAGCGTTTAGCAAATGAATATAACTTGTGCACAATATGGGTCATCAAACATGTCATTGGACCCGTAATGGAAGCGTTTGCTTATGACTGTATACCAGCTGTTTACGTTCATATCATTAAATGCTACTCCAGGCATCAGAAAGCTGGTCAGTATTATTATTTGACCAATTAAAACTGGGCTTTTTAGTGAATCTCAGTATGGGATTGTGTATGGTCACTCATCTCTCCACTGGCTTCTTGGCGTTTAGGGGTCGGGGGCCCCTGTAAGGCCAGATTATTTTTGTAGGGAAGTGAGTTTGACATCACTCCACCCCCATAGCATAGTTTGACTCTAGAGGGAAAAAAGAGGGATGAAAAAACGACAAACAGACGAGCGCAGGTCGAAGAACCAACATTACAATCATGGTATGCAAAACAGTGTGTGTTGATCGAGCATATGTACCTTAAATCGTTGTGTACATTTCCATCCCGTCCATACTTTATGGGTAAATATTCCAGGAATCTCCGCTCCTATCCGAAATCTGTGAATCTGATCAAAAAAAATAACAAAAAAAAATAATAAATAAATAACGAGAATAATATACCACGAATAACAATATAGTTGTTCTATGTAATAAGTTAAACCATACGTGAAAAACCAGAAATTGTCCAGCAATTTCATTTTTCAAGCTCCACCTTCAGTTCTGAGAACATTCACAGATGTTTCTGTCATCCTGTTGTTTTAATTTCTATTGAATTGTGTAATTATAACTATATTATTATGGTTTTTGTTTATTATTGTTTTGTTTTTTTTTCTTTCTGGCTGATCTTTATCACGTAACTCTGTGATTTGGGCTTGTACACAGCTTTTTGATGCACAGATTCCGTAAAACTATAGATTCTTTCCGTAATTTTTTTCCCATAGAGAATGAATAGGATGGAAAAGTGCACGCCAATCTACTGAACTTCTGCTCGACCCACAGACACCACTTCACATACACTGACTCAGGGCGGACCCCCGACCACGACTGCAGTGCTGGCTCGACCCGCACTCATCCTTCTTCTTCCCCCATAGAGTCCCATTCATTTTCAGTCACACACAAACCTTATGGTTGTGTTTAACCTACAGCCTCCAAACTGCACTGAACTCCCACAGGGCAGATCCCCCAACACACTGACCCACACTCCTCTACTTGTCGTTTATTCATCCCTCGTTCCTCGCACTGCTTAAGCTGCATAACCATCCTGTGTTTCCTTCAGTGCACTATTATAATTTAATATTTATTATTTTATGTTCTGTCTGTAAGTAAGACTGCCGTCGTCTGTTATTTGAGTTCTATTCAGATCAGGAAGCTGGAAAAAGCACACGCAGAGGTCGTCCAATGCTGGAGTGATCAGACTTCAGGGATGACGATCGTTCACCTGTCCATGTTCTTCTTTCAGAAAGCCGGAGAAAGGCATCCAGTACCTGACTGAGCGAGGGTTCGTCCCGGACACACCCGTGGGAGTGGCCCACTTTCTGCTTCAGAGGAAGGGGCTGAGCCGGCAGATGATCGGCGAGTTCCTGGGGAACCGACAGAAACAGTTCAACAGGGATGTCCTAGAGTGAGTGTTTACCGTCCTCTGCTTTGTGTAGTTCCAGTTTATTAGGTACGCTGACCTGGTATCCGCAATGTAATCAGGTATCACCTTCCCTACTGGTGGAGTCGGGGGGTTAATTAAGAAAAGCATTCCTGGTACAGGTTACTGGTCACATGTTAAAAGCTGTAATCTGTAGTCTTATCACTGAGGATCACTGGATTAATGTGTTGTAATCTGATCTCAGAGGACTTGGATATGGATTTCCTTGCTAGACGGCTCAGTCTAAACAACTTTACTGCACTCTATAACATGAGTTCTCAACCTGGACCCTCCTGCTTATAGCTATAAACCATAACGGCCCTCAACTTTGCAGCTTTATTTTTTTTTGCTAGTGGTTAGTATGGTGGTGTAGTGGTTAGTATGGTGGTGTAGTGGTTAGTACGGGGGTGTAGTGGTTAGTACGGTGGTGTAGTAGTTAGTATGGTGGTGTAGTGGTTAGTACGGTGGTGTAGTGGTTAGTACGGTGGTGTAGTGGTTAGTATGGTGGTGTAGTGGTTAGTACGGTGGTGTAGTGGTTAGTACGGTGGTGTAGTGGTTAGTATGGTGGTGTAGTGGTTAGTATGGTGGTGTAGTGGTTAGTACGGTGGTGTAGTAGTTAGTATGGTAGTGTAGTGGTTAGTACGGTGGTGTAGTGGTTAGTATGGTGGTGTAGTAGTTAGTATGGTGGTGTAGTAGTTAGTATGGTGGTGTAGTGGTTAGTACGGTGGTGTAGTGGTTAGTATGGTGGTGTAGTAGTTAGTATGGTGGTGTAGTGGTTAGTACGGTGGTGTAGTGGTTAGTACGGGGGTGTAGTGGTTAGTACGGTGGTGTAGTAGTTAGTATGGTGGTGTAGTGGTTAGTATGGTGGTGTAGTGGTTAGTACGGTGGTGTAGTGGTTAGTATGGTGGTGTAGTAGTTAGTATGGTGGTGTAGTGGTTAGTACGGTGGTGTAGTGGTTAGTACGGGGGTGTAGTGGTTAGTACGGTGGTGTAGTAGTTAGTATGGTGGTGTAGTGGTTAGTATGGTGGTGTAGTGGTTAGTATGGTGGTGTAGTGGTTAGTATGGTGGTGTAGTGTTAGTATGGTGGTGTAGTGGTTAGTATGGTGGTGTAGTGGTTAGTATGGTGGTGTAGTGGTTAGTATGGTGGTGTAGTGGTTAGTACGGTGGTGTAGTGGTTAGTACGGTGGTGTATTGGTTAGTATGGTGGTGTAGTGGTTAGTATGGTGGTGTAGTGGTTAGTATGGTGGTGTAGTGTTTGTATGGTGGTGTAGTAGTTAGTATGGTGGTGTAGTAGTTAGTATGGTGGTGTAGTGGTTAGTATGGTGGTGTAGTGGTTAGTATGGTGGTGTAGTAGTTAGTATGGTGGTGTAGTGGTTAGTATGGTGGTGTAGTAGTTAGTACGGTGGTGTAGTGGTTAGTATGGTGGTGTAGTAGTTAGTATGGTGGTGTAGTAGTTAGTATGGTGGTGTAGTGGTTAGTATGGTGGTGTAGTGGTTAGTACGGTGGTGTATTGGTTAGTATGGTGGTGTAGTGGTTAGTATGGTGGTGTAGTGGTTAGTATGGTGGTGTAGTGTTAGTATGGTGGTGTAGTAGTTAGTATGGTGGTGTAGTGTTAGCATGGTGGTGTAGTAGTTAGTATGGTGGTGTAGTGGTTAGTATGGTGGTGTAGTGGTTAGTACGGTGGTGTAGTGGTTAGTATGGTGGTGTAGTGGTTAGTATGGTGGTGTAGTGGTTAGTATGGTGGTGTAGTGTTAGTATGGTGGTGTAGTGGTCAGTATGGTGGTGTAGTGGTTAGTACGGGGGTGTAGTGGTTAGTACGGTGGTGTAGTAGTTAGTATGGTGGTGTAGTGGTTAGTATGGTGGTGTAGTGGTTAGTATGGTGGTGTAGTGGTTAGTATGGTGGTGTAGTGGTCAGTATGGTGGTGTAGTGGTTAGTATGGTGGTGTAGTGGTTAGTATGGTGGTGTAGTGGTTAGTATGGTGGTGTAGTGGTTAGTACGGGGGTGTAGTGGTTAG